>CAHIKZ030000181.1:2695000-2745000 GCA_903632075.3 Acanthosepion pharaonis
TCGATTCATTATCTATCTATCTATCTATCTATCTATCTATCTATCTATCTAAAAGACCATCCATATACATCTACCTATCTAGAAAACCATCCATATTTATCTATCTATTTATCAGATTTTTCATATCTGTCTGTATCCTTATCTACCTATCAAACAATTTATCTATCTATCTATCTATCTATCTATCTATCTATCTATCTATCTATCTATCAGACCATTCTTATCTATCTATCCATCAGAGCACTTATATCTATCTATCTATTATTCTATCAGATTATTCATATCTATTTATCTATCTATCAAACCATCAATATCTATTTAACTCTTTCTTCTTTACTATCTCAATAATACATATATCCAAATTTATTCATATGTATCTATCTGTCTCTGTATCTATCTATCTATCTATCTATGTCTATTCATTATGGCCATACCTATTCAAATCTAGCTATCTATCTTTTTATGTCGATTCATTATCTATCTATCTATCTATGTCTATTCATTATGTTTATACCTATTCAAATCTCTTCATCTATTTATCTATCTATCTATCTATCTATCTATCTATCTATCGATACAACGTTTAACTATTCTTGGCAGATCTATTATCACAATGTGGGATATTTAATATAAAAAAGGACGGAAACAAATACAAAAAGAATCTAAATGAAATCGGTTTGATTATATATCCCAAATACATTTAAAAATATCATCTTTAAATTTAAAATTCCCAGTGTCTCTTGTCCGTGTGCAAGTGTAGTCTCATCGGCGTAAATATAAACTTATTGCATCTCCAATCCTACTAATAAAAAACAACATTAAATACTTACATTGGGCACCTATGTACCACACTCTCTCGAAGACTGGCCAGTCACCTGACGAAACACAGCGCAATCCGTGCACACATCAACCAGCACATGATAAACAACCAAAATATAACCATCAACATAAGACAGATATTAGTAATGAACACTAAGATACTCTATAACATCCAATACCAGAAAAAAATCGAAATCCTAGAAATTTTTATTCAAAATAAACAATAAAAGTTCAATTGTAGTATGTTGCCAGCACAGAATATAATTCAGACTTTGTTTTGCGCTGCTTATGTATATGTCATATAATGCACTTTGTAAAGGCATGAATGCACTCCTCCCTTTAATCTATCCTTTCAGTAGCTATCTTGAGAAAATATCTTGTAACAGGAATCTCATAGTGATTGATGGTTAAGATACTAAACAAATGATCTCTTAGACAAAGAACTTAGTCAACCCACCCACCCCCCAATAATTATCATAATAATTATAACCGAAAAAAAACATCTCAATGTCGATCCTGTCTATCTTTTACGATCAAGTACGGATTGAACCTATAAACAGAAAGATTTAGTTAGAAAAAAAAGAAAAGAGTAATTAACAGTTATGTAATATCAGTCCTCCTATATGGCAGCGATTATAAATATCAAAAGACTGAGATAGATAGATAGATAGATAGATAGATAGATAGATAGATAGATATGAATACACCGAGATAGATAAATAGATAGATAGATATGAATACAGTGAGATAGATAGATAGATAGACAGACAGATAGATAGATATATAATAAAAAGACTGAGATAGATAGATAGATAAATAAATAGATGTGAATTCACTGAGATCGATAGTTAGACTCAAACGCACACACGTTTGTCTGAAATACTTCTATTTGTGCCAATGAGATGAAATTTCATACAATAATGTTTGGTTTTGCTTGGTTTGTTTTGTTTTACGGCATATCAACCTCAATGGGTTATTTAATGCCGACAAAATTTTTATTGCTGGTAATATTTTGTTTTGTCAAAAATCTATTTCTGGTAATAATTTTTTTTTTTTTTGTTCAAAAATGTATTGCTGGTAATAATTTCTTTCAAAAAAATATTGCTGGTTATAGCTTTTTCCTCAAAAATGTATAGCTTGTAATATTTTTCCCAAAAACGTATTGCTGGTAATAGTTTATTGCTGATAATAATTTTTACAAAGTATTTCTGGTATTAAAACCTATTTTTACACTTTCATAGTGTTTTTACTCTATTTTCGGAGTTAACTATTTGCCCATAGCTGGGACCCTAACAGGTGCTACCACCCCGGGTCAGGGTGGACCTGGGAACACCAGCAATCAAGAGGTGGTTCCACGCTCCTCAAAACCTCCTAATCAGAGGCCTTGCTGCTGGGCGTAGTTTATCGTCTTACCCAGGACGCAGATGTAGTTTATCGTCATACCCAGGCCGATGATACAATAATGAACACTCTAAGTATAGATGCGTATGGGTGAGCATTTATCACTCTCATTATATATATATATATATATATATATATATATATATATATATATATATATATATATATGTTAGCATTCACATATATATGTAATTAATTATGCTAAACAAATGCACATTTGCATTCATTGGTATGTACAGTCATGTTTATTATTTCATCGACGTAAGCTCTGTCTTCATTGAGCACTTGTCTTTTTACTGCAGCTAAGCTTTTGTCCGCTTATTTGTAATATATATATATACAGAGTGCGATGGATAAAATGTCGTCTAAATCAAAACAAATAACGCGCATGCGCGTAATTAAAATATAAAATGGCAACAATTTACCCATCGCACCTATATATATATATATATATATATATATATATATATATATATATATATATATATATATATATAATTAAATTCTACACATCTAAAAACGTTAATTCGTTCCCTGTTCTTTTGGAAATTTCGCTTGAGGATGAAACAGAGCTTGATACTTTAATTCAATTTAATTTTAATAATTATATTGAAGTTTTTGGCTCCTGTTTTTGAAACATGTGAATTCTTATGTACCGAAGATATATTTTAAAAATAATTATATATATATATATATATATATATATATATATATATATATATATATATATATATATATATAAATTAAATCCACACATTCAAAACGTTACTTCGTTCCCTGTTCTTTTACATTCTCACCCCGGCTTAAATCCCTCACCATTTAAATTCCTTGAACAATCAATTAAGATTAACTCATTATCTAGACACCTGTCAGGCACAGAACTCCTTCAGCTCTTTAGATGAATCAGCTTCGTATATGACTCTCAATTCTCACAAAAAATGTGGGGTTTTTTATACTTTTTTTTCCAGATCAAGTTTATGCAACTGAAACTTCTTTGTTCCTCACGTGGCCTAGGGGATTTAAAACCTAATCGGGTGGGTCATGTGTAAGCCATGAAATAAATTGGCAAATCTTGTGATCTAGTGAGATCCTCGGCCCTCATGATGTCTTCTTCCCAGCATATCTGGCCAAACGATAAAAAAAATACCTCGTATTGATCATCTACACAAATCCTTTCTCAACACCCTACCCCCTCCCCTCTTCATTTTAGTACATTTAGACTCGCCTGCGGAGAAGAGGACCACAGCATCACCACGCTTGATGTTGCTGCTGCGTTTTCTGTTGTAAGTCGATTTTACGTGATGGCATTGCCAGCACCATGCTCAGTCTTGAATTTTGAGCTGTCTTTCTCTTAGACTGGTTGACAATCACGACTAGAGAGCCCAATTACTCCTGTTATTTAACCCATAGAGGGGTGAAGAGATTGAGTCTTTCTTTTCCCAAGTGAAAATCAAACGCAATTTGAACGTGTCCAGGCATCCTAGTCTGGTGTTCCTGCTATATATTTAGACATCCATGATAAAATCCAAAGTAGAATCTGCAATATCATTGGTCCTGACCAAACATCTCGGCTTCAGTCACTTTCCTATCGTAGTAATGTAGCTTCCATGTGTCTTTTCTATAAATACTTTCATAGTAATTATTCTAATGAACTTTCTTCTATGGTAGCTAGACTTTATGAATTTAAACGCAGTATTAGATTAGTGGCAAGATCTTAACATTTTACTGTTTAAATTGCTATATGTAACCGTAAGTTCTATGCTAACAGTTTCTTCTATCGAACTTCTCACTTATGGAATTCTCTTTCGGTTTTTTGCTTTCCAGTCAACTTTGACCTCCAAAAATTTAAATGCAATGTCAATTATTATCTTCTGTGTTCTTAATTCTCGTTCTTTTACTGTTGTCTCTCCTTAATAGTTTTTCTCATATTCTCTAATACTAAGTAACCCCCTTGCATTTTAGTGGCTTTATTGCCTTTAATCTTCAAAAGTTGAATGCAATGTCAATGGTTGTCTTCTATGTCCTTAATTCTTGTTCTTTTATGGTCCTCTCTCCTTAATAGTTTTTCTCATATTCTCTAACACTCAGAAACCCCTTGCATTCTAGTGACTTTATTGTCTTTAATCATCAAAAGTTTAAATACAAGGTGAATCGTCATTTTCTGTGTTCTTAATTCTTGTTCTTTTATTGTCATCTCTCCTTAAGAGTAGTTTTTCTCTATTTTCTCTAACAGTCAGTATCGCCTTGCCTTCTAGTGTCTTTAGTGCGGGTGAAATAACTAAAAAAATGAATTTGAATACAATACAAGTTTAGCAATAATGTCTCATCATAATACAGTTGAATTAGCAAGACGTAACCATCAGTTCTATGCTAGCAGTTTGTTCTATTGTAATTCTCGCTTGTTGAACTCACTTGCCAGTTAACTTTGATCTTCAAATATTTAAATGAAATATCACTCGTTACCTACGGTTATCTAAATCCTGGTTCTTTTCTAGTCCTCTCTTCTTATCTTCTGTTTTCTTCATTCTTATTCTTTTATTGTCCTACATCATTAATAATAGTTATTCTCTTATTCTCTAACACTCAGTAACCTCTTGCATTCTAGTCGCTTTATTGTCATCAAAAGTTTAAATACAAGGTGAATCGTCATTTTCTGTATTCTTAATTCTTGTTCTTTTATTGTCCTCTCTCTCTTTACCTCGTATTCTGTAATATTCGGTAACTCCTTGCGGATTTATTGCCTTGATTGAGGTAAAATTATTTAAAAAATCCTACTTTCCGCGTCGACAATTCTCTTATAAATATATCGATAGATTTGATTAAACCCAATGGATAAGGAATTTTTTTTAATATTGTTGTTAAGTTTCCTTGTTTCTAAGTGAATACAACATGTATGGATGCATCGAATGGAAATAATGCCCAACTATTTTGTCATTTACCGTTTACAACAATGCTTTCGACTATTGACAAGGAAAACTTTGGACGGTCTCGATTTATTATTATATTTTTAAGCATTTGCGTACATTTACATGAACTTCGCTTTCTTTTAATTGATATGAGACGCGCCTATGTAGTATAGGGACATAGCCTCATTACACTTGGTTTGATCGGGCAAACATAGACTTTCGTACTCGCAAAACAGAGTGTCAAAAGGACGATTTTTTCCCTTGACACCGCTATTATTTTAACTACCTTCACTCCTCGGCGCTGTTTATTATTTTTGTTGTCGATTCTCAAAAAGAAAGAAAATATATAAATTCACTTTCATACATTTATGTTTTATTACAATTTTAATCATCGCTTTTTAAGAAAATAAATATTGCCGAAGAGGTGAAGGTACAAAAACTAAAACCGGTGTCATAGGAAAAACAGTCCCTTTGACATTTTTTTTTGCGGGCACGAAGATCCATGTTTGCATTCTTTTTTTTTCTTTTTTTTTATTGGGTGTTGAGCTACATATAGACTGGTTGCCAACCAAGCCTAGGGTGCCTAGTCCGCCTTGCTATTTAACACGGAGCTGAGTTCGAGGAAAGAAATATTTTTCTAATCTGTATCACCCCACGAAAAGCAGTAAAGCCACTAAGACGCAAGGGGTTGCAGGTTGTGGAAAATTAAGAAGAGAAACATTAATAATGAGCAAGAAGTGAAAAGAGTAATCAACATTTAAATTTTTCAGATTAAACTTCGCTGGAAAGCATGGAGACGAAAGGGACTTCCACAAACGAGAAAAGTAATTGGTAGCATAAAATTTACGGTTACATCTACCCAGCTCAACTGTAACTCGATGAGATATCGACGCCAGTCTAATAATGTGCTTATATTCAAAAAATCTATGTACCATAGCAAAGAGCTCATCGAATAATTACCATGAAAGTATTTATAGAAAAGATAGACAGGCAACCTTATGGCGGTGGGAATGTGACTGAAATCGAGATGCCAGATCAGGACCAATAATATTGCTGATTCTTCTTTGGGTTTTCAGTACATAGAGAAATCCTATACATCTATACATTTGGATACATATTTTAACACAATTCTCATGTTGCACCTAATAATAATGGTTGGTACATATATATATATATATATATATATATATATATATATATATATATATATATATATATATTATAATAATTTGACAGAATTAAGGCATTAGCAGGCAGGTAAGTCGTTAAAAGTGGGATAATTTGTTAAGCTATCCAGGTTCTCAGGGTTTGCCAAATTTTCTGGAAATTCCTTCACCAAGATATTTTTTTATTGGTATCATCCTATGCAAGGCAGTAAAGCCACTAAGACACAAAGGGTTACAGGGTGTGGAAGAATTAGGAGCAGAAACATTAATAATGAGGGAGAAGAAGAAAGTGTAATCAGAAGGACGGTAGATAGCGTTTGATATTTCATTTAAATTTTTGCAGATTAAAGTTGGCTGGAAAACATGGAAACCGGAAGAGAGTTACATAAGCGAGAAGTGCGAGAAACAAAACTGTTAGCATTGAATTTACAGTGACATATAACCAGTTGTAAATTGATGAGATCTCAATGGTAGTACTTTACCCTTGGATATTTATGCAAAAAGCGAACGCAATGGCGACGGCTAGCATTTAAACTCTGATTCCATTTTCGCGCCAATAACCGCAACGCTACGCGCTGATCTTCCATCTGCATCTGGTGTCTACATCCGCCGTTTACACTGCTCGCAACATGGAAGCCCTTATATGGATGCACTCTTCTGCGTCGATAACCACAGCATTCAAGTGATGGGAGCTTCTCAGGAAAAGTGATAGCGAAAAAATTATGACTTGGTGGCGTTCATTTCCTCCACAAGTAGCAAATAGTGAGTTGTATTGATTTATATAATAGTGGTATTAACAAGTTAATCTCTTAATTGTGTACTTTCCCACAGTCAACATCAGGCTAAAGATAAAACCTTTAGCGAATAAAACATAAGGAGAGTTTTAATAATGCCCTTTAGATTTATTTGCCGAATGCTGGGAAATCTGTCCCGACTTACCCGCATCCAAGTGTTAAGGTTAAAAAATTGAAATTGCTGAAATGATGACTTAAATTTTACCAACAGTAGAGGCAATACTGATGAATTGACCCCATTCTTTGTTGAATATCACACCATGTCAGCGACAAACCTTTGTTTATAGAACAGAGTGCAGGGAGAGGTAAATTCATGCCTTTCTAAGTACGTACAGATCAAAGTTCGAATTCTGTTTTCTTTTTCCGTTTCCAGTGCTACCAAGAAAAGATCAAATATTAAAATCTGGTGGAGTTGCACTGGATCCAGTGATGAAATAATTGCAAAATTCGTTAAAACAACATAAAAAAAAATGATACTTGGTTCAAATACTGGTGAGGGTAAAATTAATGGCAATGGTAATATCAGCCTTTTCCCGACCAAGGAAATATTTAACACTCATTGAGCGAGCAGCCAATACTGCTTTCTGTTGAAATTTATAAAATCTTTCTCTTAAATCAATTTTTCAGGAAAACAGGTTTTTCATATCCAGTTGATGTTATTGATCTTTCTCGTATTGATGGAGGAGAGATTCCTTCCTAACCTTTTATTTGAAGTAGTATGGAATGTTAAAATCTTTATTATGCCAAGATTTTCTCTTCGATTCAAATTTGAGTTGTTACCGCTGTTGGAAGTCATCAAGTGATTTGGTTTCTGTTATCGTTCTTTGCGATTCTGTAGTTTCAGTTCAAAATGTTCGAAGAAAGATGATCTTCGTCAAGACCCTAAGGGTTCATTCGCTCAAAGCCAATTTTTAGTCGCTGATCTGAGAAATTGGTTGCATACGGCTCACAGTTTAGATATTTCTGAACCGTTTTAGTCATTCACGATGACCATATAAATGTCTCGATGTGACGAGGTTATTTAAGAATATGACTCGAGTTTTCAGATTAATATTTTGGTTTCGTAGCAATTGGCTGTGTTGAGAAAAACTACCTCGAGCATAGACTGCTGTTTTTTTTAAAAGCATTTCACCCCAAGGCGGGAGTGCTACTATCACAGAGAGGGATGTTAGAGGAAAGGATGAAGAGAAGGACGGAAATCAAGATCAAGGCATCAGGAGATGTCGATTGGCATTGCATTTGAATAATTGAAGATTATATCTATCAGGGAAGCAAGTAAGAGGAAGTGAGTTCCTCTGTCGGGAAGTGCAAGAGAAGAAGCTGTTGGGTAGAAGAGGCGGTTACGTTTAACTGTCTCGACAATAAAAGGATGTGACCGAGATGCCAACCTAGTAGCACGCTAAAATTCATGCAGTTGGGGCACCGGTGAAAATAGCTCGTCAGAGCAGATTCCATGAAAATATTTATAGAAAAGACAGAGGGAAGCCACATCACGTCTGTGAGAAAGTGACTGGAGTCGAGATGCCAGATCAGGACCTATTACATTGCATATCCTTCATTGGATTTTGTCGAGAACCCCGAGATGAACAGCGGGGTCACCAGACCATATATGGCAACAGTATTCATTGCAAAGACGAATGGTAGATTTGTAGATTTGTAGGATGGACTCAAGCGAGAAAAACCCTCTGGCGCGACACAGAGAACCAACTTTCCTTGCAGTAGATGAAGCTATTGATTCAATGTAGTTGTTCCACTTCAGGTCAGTGGAAAGCGTGAGACCAAGCAGGTGCAGGGAGGTGCTCTCATGGAGTTGGGCATCAACCATTATGATAAAAGGTAGCGAGGTTTCTCTGCGGGTAAATGAAAGCAGTTTTGTTTTGGAGGTATTAAAGTTTACAAGCCATTTCCTGCCCCAGTCAACCATAGTTTGGAGGACATTTTCGAGACCAATAGCCAGATTAACTTAGTTATCAATACCAGATTTACTATTGAGACAGGAGTAAATAGTAGTGTCGTCTCCTTGAGAACTGATGACATCAGGAAACTCTATGTTGAATTTAAGAAAAACCTTTTAAAGATTCCGGAAAATGCTAAAATATTAAAATTTATGATGAAAGAATTGTCACCGTTATGGTGATAAAATTTTAGAAATACTTTTAATAAACAATTTCTTGCCGTAGCAAAACTTGAGCATCACGTGTTTAAAATAGCTATAAAAAGAAACAGATGATGAAAATCTACTTAAGCAGCCAGAAAAGCCTTATTAAATAGGAATGTTGATAAATTTAAATCCTCATCATCATCATTAGTCTCATGACCGGGTGTGGCTATAGGGTCGCTGCGTAGCTAAGCACGTAACTACCCCCCCCGCATATCTGGGTTGAAAACCAAATATTCATTCATTCATGCGTAGCGTCTCTGACAAATAGACATGGCGGAGCCTATCCCTCTCCAGGTCAAGCCACAGTCGATTTCCTCCAATTAAAGGTTCGCATTACTCATGGAATCATGACCGTTGATTTCATCGGTGAAACCCACTACTCTAGCCGAATCTAGTAAGCCCTCGGACCAGCGTGTCTCTCAATGCATAGGCTGAATACTTAGCTATGGTGCCAAGGCAACTCCTTTGAAGTGGATGCCATATGTTCGGGTCATCGAAGACTAAACCGCTTCTCTTTTGTAATGAGGAAGATGACTGAACAATCAACAGAATTAAAAACGAAATCTGTCAAAAGGCGGATGAATTCACAAGATTAAACAATAAAATGAAAATACAGTGTAACCCGGATATAAAAGACCCGGATATAAGAGAAACCCGGATATAAGAGAGATTTTCTCTGGTCCCAAATTAGAGCCTGTGTTAATGTATATATAATAGACCAAACCCAGATATAAGAGACTTCTTCGCCGGTCCCGACAACTCTCTTTTATCCGGGTTACACTGTATCAACAAAACCGAAGTAAACCGTTTTAGAAGTAATCCTAATTTGTCTTCCACCGAAGTTAAGCAACGTTGATCCTTGTCAGTACCTTGATGAGTGACCGCTTGGGAATACCAGGTGCTGCAAGCTTGGATCTGCGGTGGTATAATGATAACGGATCAGAATTGCGAAAGATATGAATCGACTTCTTTTCACCCAGCTATGGATTTTATTAGTAAGACTTGTATCAATAAATCATTAATTCCAAACAAGTGTTGCAATCTTAAAAAAAATGTTTTCTGTCTTTAAATAACCAGCCAAAGACTTATAATCCTTAAAACGTAAATCAATCAATCAATCTGTCTTCTCATATATCTTTATATATCTTTATAATTCGATGACATAAGGATTTCTTTGATAGAGGGTTACCTTGTTTTATTGGTAACTAACTTAAAAGCGGGACTCCGTCCGAACTTTTCAGCTAACTCCTACGTATGGCTAATTGGGCTTCCGGCCTAAAACTAAAGAAACTCTGGTCCAGCTAAGAAAACGGCAGCAATAATTTTGAAGAAATAACTTTGAATTCCTCAATTCACTCCATGGAACTTCAAAACCTCACTTTAATTCTGATTTGGGCTATCAGTCCAATTCGGGCCAAAAATTGATTCGGGCCAAAAACTGATTCGGGCCAAAAGTCTGATTTGAGTCAAAAGTCCGATTTGGTCCGAAATTCCAATTCAGGCCTAAAATTGATTTCTTCAAATCACAAACTCCGCGGAACTACAAAACTTCTCACTTTAACTCTGATTCCTGGGCATTTTGAAGAAATAAAATTGATTTCTTCAATTCACAAAGTTCTGGAGATATTTTAAACTGAATTTAAAACAAAAAAAATTAAATTCACAAAGTTTTTGTGTTAGTTTAAACTCAATATAAATTAAAAAGTATTTAAATCACTCATTTTTTTTTTAGTTATTTTAAAATTGGAATTTTTAAGTGTTCCTTCCGCATCCGGACACAAATCCCAATTAGTAAAAAAAGACACGAGGGTAAAAAAACATTAGTCGAAAAAAGACATTAGTCGGAAAAGACACTAGGTTAAAAAGACATTAGTCGAAAAAAGATATTAGTCGAAAAAGTCACAAGGTTAAAAAGACATTAGTCAACAAAGATACGAGGTTAAAAAACATCAGTCATATAAGACGAGGTTAAAAAGACATTAGTAACTAATGTCTTTTTAACCTAATGATTAGTCGTAAAAGACACTAGGTTAAAAAGACATTAGTCGTAAAAGACATGAGGTTAAGACATTAGTCGAAAAGACACGAGGTTAAAAAGACATTAGTCGAAAAAGACACGAGGTTAAAAAGACATTAATCAACAAAGATACGAGGTTCAAAAAGGCATTAGTCGACAAAGACACGGGATTAAAAAGACATTAGTCATAAAAACACAAGGTTAAAAAGACATTAGTCGACAAAGACACGAGGTTCAAAAGACATTAGTTGTCAAAGACACGTGATTAAAAAGAGTTCTAAATGATCAGTGATGTTCCCTCCATAATTTACTAACCTGATCTGACAGTAAAGATGAATACAGAATCAGGCAACATTTTTTTTTTTTTATTTACATTTTGGATTTATGTTTTTAATTTTTGTTTTTTATTTATTTTCTTCTTTTTTTTTTTTTTGGCACACTCAACATCCGCTTTTTCAGGCGGATTTTTCTATTGCACTCTATCCCGTCTACCATTTGTTTGTTAAGTTTCCCCTTTACTATAGAAAGTAACTCAGAAAACAATGGACTTTCTGTCTTCTGATAAACGGAAAAGGAGAGTCCCGTACAAATGGCCGCTTTTGTTTATTTTTCATTAAATTCAAGGTCCCCTTTCTTCCATCTATATTCATTTGTATTGGGGTGTTCGGAAACTAATTACTTATTCAGCGATATGTATTTTAAGTCAACCAATGCGGAACCAAAGTTGAAAAGTAAAAAACTGCATCTAGACAGTGCGTAGCTTATAATGCATTTCAGATTCTAACCTTACTGTGGAATACAACTTGAACAAGCAACATATTCACTATTGCTTACTGTATTTCAAAAAGGATAGCATTGCCACAGAGGCGTTTTAACACGTTTATGCAGTGTATAGGGAAGTGGTAAAGGCTCTTACATGTCAGGTATGGATTTGAAAATGTCGATTGGGATATATTAAAATGCATTTGATTAAGGCATAGCAGTTTGCTACGGTTAGAATTATTTGACGATTTATTATGGTCATTTTTATTTATCAATTTAAATATCCTTTGGGAGCTTGCATCTCTGATAAAAATGTTAATACGTATATTGGTTTTACAACAACGGCGATGACGAGAAGGCTTACGTTTCACTTGAATGATCATAGATCAATCTCAGAACATTTAAAGAAACACTCTTTCTAGTCGTCAAAAACAATTCTGCTCCATCAACTAGCATCTTACTAAAGACCAACATTGTATATCAATTTAGATGTCCTTTAGAAGATTGCATCTCTGATAAAAATGTTAATACTTATGTTGGTTTTACAACAACGACGATGGCGGGATGGCTTACATTTCACTTGAATGATCATAATTAAAGGATTAAAACTAAAATAAATAGACATAATATGAGTAAATTATTTAAGCAAACACGCTTGAATTAAAATATCCTGCCTAAATGTATAAATATATATATATATATCTGTCTGTCTGTCTGTCTGTCTGTCTGTGTGTATTGTACCAATGCCGGTTTCCCCAGGGCTCTAACCTTAGACCATCTTTGGTCTCAATTTTTATCAATGACCTTCCCGATGAAATTTCTCAACCTGATATCAGTGCTGATGACACAACCATTTAATCCTATTTCGATAGTAAATCTGATACGTTCGAGAAGGTCAAATTGGCTTCTGATCTAAAAAAAAAAATATAACGTACAGTCTGTTGTTAACTGGGGCAAAGAGTGGCTTGTTAATTTTAACATCCCCAAAAGAAAACTGCTTTCTGTTAATCATCTGAGAGACTCTTTTCTGCTTTCTATTAGCATGGCTGATGCTAACCTCCAGAAAAGTGACTCATTGCGCCTTCTCTAACTAACATTCTCAGCTGACATAAAGTTGAAAGACTATATAGAATCCATTGCTAAGTCTGCTGCTAAGAAATTTAGTTCACTGTGTCGTGTGGGACAATTTTTGTCTCCAGTATCTGTCTTACATATCTATAAGTCTACTATTCATCTATGTTTAAAATATTTCTGTCACATATGGTCCGGTTCTCCAGCTATATATTTAGAGATTCTTGATAAAATTTGAAAAAGAATCTGCAATATTCTGACCTGGCGTTTCTGTTTCCATCACTTTCTCACGGCCGTAAATTTGCTTCCCTCTGCCTTTTCTATAAGTACTTTCATGGTTATTGTTTGGATGAACTTATTCATTATAGTACCTAGACTTTATGGATTTAAGCGCAGTTCTAGTATGTCAGGATAGTTTGTTGGAGTAAGTAAGCTTTGGTATTCAACAAGGAATAAACTTATCAGCAATGGTTTTCTATAATGAGACAACTCTAACACAATGCTGCTTTTCTAAACATTTAACAAGAATCTAAACATGTACTATAATGGTAATGGTTATTCTCAATGGCATCAGTTCTCATCTTGGTATCTACAATGATGACACAATCCTTTACTCCTGTCTCGATAGTAAGTCTGATAAGATGAAAATGGCAGCTGATATCCAAAAGAACCTTCAGTCTGTTGTTAACTGAGGCAAAGGAAGGTTTGTTAACTTTAATGCCTCCAAAACTAAACTCTATTAATCATCTGAGAGACATTTCTCTACTTTCCATCAGAATGGTTGATATTGACCTCAAGGAGAGTGAATTGTTGCACCTTCTTGGAATAACATTCCCGGCTGACATAAAGTGGAAAGCCTATACTGAATCCATTGTTAGATCAGCTGCTAAGAAAGTTGGTTCACTGTGTCGTGCAAGACAATTTTTCTCTCTAGAATCTATACTACATATCTATAAGTCTACCATTCATCCATGCTTAGAATATTGCTGCTACATATGGTCTGGTGCTCATATTTATCTGGATAAAATCCATAGAAGAATCAGCAATATTATTGGTCCTGATCTGGCTTCTCAGCTTCAGTCACTTTTCCACTGCTGTAGGGTTGCCTTCCTGTACCTTTTCTATAAATACTTTCATGTTAATTGTTTCGATGAGCTCTTCTTTATAGTACCTAGACTGAATTTAAGTGCGGTACTAGATTAGCAACAAGGTTTCATCAATTTGCAATCAAATTGGCTAGATTTAACTGCAATTTCTATGCTAACAGTTACTTTTCTCGCACTTATCGCTTGTGATACTCTTTTCGCTATATTCTTTGATCTTTAAAAATTGAAATGCAGTATCAATCGTTATTCCCTGTGTTCCTTATTAGTCTGAGATTGTCCTCTCCCCTTAATAATGATTCCCTTTTCTAATTTTTTCACACTCAGTAGCGACATTGTGTCTTAGTGGCTTTATTGCCTTGCATGTGGTAGTATGATATATATATATATATATATATATATATATATATATATATATATATATATATATATAAAGCAATTCACGCCAAGCAAGGCGGGAGTGCCACTAGTACGCAAGGGGCTAGAGAGAGTAAGAAATGGAAAAGACTGAGCATAGGTGTGTTGAGGAAATGATAAGAGGGGCGGGGGAGGATAAAAGGAAGAACGGGGATCAAGGCAACAGAAATGTCGATTGACATTACACTTAAATTTTTGAAGATTATAGTTATCAAGAAAACAATTAAGAGGAAGGGAGTTCTACTGTCGGGGAGTGCGAGAGAAGGTGTTGGAATAGAAGAGGCGGTTACATTTAACTGTTTCGACAGTTAAAAGTTGGAACTGAGATGCCAACCTAGTAGCACGCTTGCAGTCGGAGCACCAGTGAAAATAGCTCGTCAGAGCAGATGCCTGAAAATATTTGTAGAAAAGATAGAGGGAAGACACATTACGTCATGATCAGTAAAGTTTTCAACCTGCCGATAATCATGCAGTATATTGTTCTACGTATATGCAATTTCAATAACAATTAGATCACGTATTGAACTTATCTATCTCTCTCTCTCTCTCTCTATATATATATATATATATATATATATATATATATATATATATATATATATATATACACGCACGCGCACACACGTCAATTTCTAGTACCTCCAGAGAGATAGATAGATATGAACCAATTGAGATAGATAGATAGATAGATAGATAGATAGATAGATAGATAGATAGATAGATAGATAGATAGATAGATATCCCATAAACTATGAAAATTCAAGTTACATATCTGGTTTGACAACTCGCGAGTTACGTGTCGATAGACTCATCACAGGCAGATGTTTGATAAATCGTTAATTTAGGAATCTATTAATAGTTATAAATTATGAAATAATATATAAGGTTGGTTGGAACGGCTCGTTGGTTGGTTGTTTAGTTAATTTAACGACATATCAAGATTTGTTGGGTGATTTAATGTCGAATATAACACTTATAGAAAAAAATCACAGTGAATTAATAGAAAGGTAGATACAATGATCTGGTTTCTACTAGATTCAAAAAGGTAAACATTGGTTAGGGGTTTGGCTTGATTTGCTAAATGCCCATTCGGAAGGTGGCTCCTACTGATAAGACATATATATATATATATTACAATGAATCATTCATACAAAAAGTAAATTAGTAAAGTTAATGATATAAAATGGCGAAATCCCTTCGCTAACAAAATTTTAATGGTGCATTAACCTACCAATCACTCGATGAATGTTATGATCCTTGTTTTTTAAATTATAAGCTGTATAAGGTCTTTCTTAAATACGTACATTCAGTCATCTTCAGGAATGGAAATTATTTTGTTTTTTGTTAAAATTCAGGTATCATCCGAGACGGAAAATTATTTTATATATATTAAAGACATTTTTATGTTAACGTTCTTTTTATAGATACAAGTATTTAAGTAAATGCTCTGTTTATAATAAACAGTATTAAATAACATTTACCGGCCTGAATGTCCGAGAAATTTTCATAGAAAATATTCGTCCTTTGACAGGATTCGAACCTGCATCCTATACGGAACCGTCATTTACGCTGACGTGCCTTGACCGCTCGGCCACAAAGGATCGTTCGGTTGGCAAGGTTGAATTTACTGCCTATAAACTTCAATCTTCCATGAATCTCGTACATTCATAACTGCTCATGGCGTATCAAATGTAAACAAATGACGTCATATATTAAGAAATGGACAAAGTCCGACAATTTATTTATTAAAAGAACGTTAAACGTAAAAATGTCTTTAATAAATAAATTGTCGGACTTTGTCCATTTCTTAATATATATATATGAGAAATTATTATTGGTCCCTATGTATGTTACACTTTTATTGAATCCGATTGTAATCTCTGAAAGTGAAGGAAAGCAAGAAGAAAGGACTAAATATCAATTGCAAGAAGACGTAATGCAAAAGGATGAGATTCCAAAATCAAATAAGTGCAACAAATTAAACATCTGCGAAGTGTTTTAACAGAGGAAGGAAAATGCGACACTGAAACCCGAAAGTGCTTTGGAATAGCCAAGGAATCATTCCAATTGCGAAACAAAATATTAAGAAACAGAAAAAATTTCGTAAGAAATAATGAAAAGTGTACTGAACTGTTGCTTCATATCAGTCCTCCTGAATTGCAGTGAATGCTGTACATATGAAGAGGAAACTTGAGTTAGCAGGAATGTGGTTCTACAGGAGGATGCTGAGGATACCATGGGCGAGACATGTAAGCAACGTCGAAGTTTTAGAGAAAATGGAAACAAGAAGGACATTTATACTTAACATCAGAAAGAGACAGTTCAGGTTTCTGGGGCACATAATGAGAAAAGAGGGCTTGGAAAATCTGATACTCACAGGGCAGATTGAGGGAAAGTGGGACAGAGGAAAACACCGCGTAAACTGACTAGCGCGCTTGAGTAAATGGATTGTAGAATATAACTTAGGGAGGTAACAAAAGGACAACATTTATTAAGGGATGCAAAAGAAGGGCAATTGTGGAGAGCCATGATCGCCAACGTCTTCAAGGAACACAGCACAGAACAAGAACAAGGTGGTGGTGGTGGGGGGGTGTCATGATGTCATTTGCACGTATCATGTGTCACTGGAATTAGTTAAAAAAATATTCCAGAGATGAGCCTGTTGTGATAGACTGTCGTCAGTATTCATGCCATCGTTCATGGTCCTGGTTAAATTCTTATGCCTAAATAACATTTCTACATAACACATTTTCTATTTATCTAACAGAGACTAAAATTTATTTCTTTACAACTCAGATTAAAGAAGATGATTTTAGACAAGTTCTTCCTGATGTGTAAAAAACCATGACTTTTACTCTCGGCTTTCATACTTTGAAACAATAGATTATTTGTCACTAAGTCCCAGTACAATGTTACTGCTTTCAATGGCTGACCTCAGATGTACTTTTTTTCTACTTGTGTTTCAAACCTGCCTCGAACTAATCTTGCATTATCACGTATCTGATTTCGTCTCTTCGTTGATTTTCTTTGTACTGAATCTCGTATCATACTTCGGAAACTAAAATGAATTGCATCCTCAATAGAGCAACAATTCTACTTTTCATACCCTTTAGTAGAGCAAGTTTTAAAGGCAAGAAAAACGTCCTTTAAACATAATCAAAATTCATTTCGTTCAGAATGTTTCGACAACAATAAAGATTATCTTCTTGAGCAGAAAGCTACTTCTTAATCATTTCACCCCATGCAAGGTGATAAAGCCACTAAGAATGAAAGAAATGGAAAAAATTGTTATTGAGTAGAAAGGACAATAAAAAGAAAGGGATTAAAAAACAGAACATGACGATTGAATTTGCATTTAAAGAGCATAGTTGACAGGAAATCAATAAGCCAGTTGAGAGCTCCACAAACGAGAATTGTGAGAAAATAAATTGTTAGTATGGATGTTATGGTTACAGCTAACAATTTCAACAGTTAAACCAAACTATTATATAGTATTAATCTTAAATTCACGAAGTCCAGGTACCAAAAAGGAGAGCTCATCAGAATAATTAACATGAAAATATTTATATATCAGGTCATCCCAGAAGTTCTGTCCGAATTTTGAATAAAGAAAACAAGTGACCAAATGTTACATTTAATTACAGATTCAATCAACAATGTATTTTCCCTGATTATCTATGACTTCCTTCCATCTATTAACAAGCTTACTAATTCCATTACTGTAAAATTCTTTTGGCTTTGATTCGAAGAACTCACAAATGTCAGTTTTAACCTCTTCCTGTGTTACAAAAGCTGTTTCTTCCAAATGATTCTGTAAGCTATGAAACAAATGGTAGTCTGAAGGAGCAAGATCGGGAGAATAAGGTGGATGAGGAATTTTCTCCCAACCAAGTTCTTCGATCTTTTGTGACGTGATTCTTGCTGTTCTGATGAAACATCACCCCTTTTCGATTCACTAGAGCAGGTCTTTTTTTCCTCAAAGCTTGGTTCAAACGCTCTAATTGATGATAGTATATTTGAGCATTAATTGTTGCATTAGGTGGTAAGAATTCAAAGTGGATTATTCCTTGGCGATCCCACCAGATTGAAAGAAGAACCTTTTGCCCATGAAGTTCCCTTCTCGGCTGTGGCTGGGGTCCTTCCCCTTTACCAAGTCACTGTCTACGACGCTTCGTCGCCAGTCACAAGTCTATCCAGAAACAAGTTGGCGAGAATGGAGAGAAGAGCTGATGTCAACTCGGGATTTGAGGTTGTTTTCAGACAATTCGTGAGGCACCCATTTTCCAAGTTTAGAAACTTTTCCAAGTTGTTGAAGATGACGATGAACAGTTGTATGGTTTGAACTGAGAACCACTGCCAATTCCTCAACTGAGAAAGAAGGATTTTCTTCAAGGGCTGCTTCAAGAAGCTTTTCATCAAACTCAACTGGACGTCCGGTTCGATCTTCATCTTCAAGGGTGAAATCTCCACCTCTGAATTTTGCAAACCATCTTCTGCAAGTTCTTTCATTCACACATTCCTCTCCATAAACTGAGTGAATGTTTCTAGCCGCTTCGGCTGCTGAGTTTCCTTTCTTGAACTCATAAAGCATTATGTGCCTCAAATGATTCTTGGGTACTTCCATTTTAGCAGGGTTTTAATCAAACAAAATTTAATTTTATTGTTCTCTGAAATAAAATTTGAACAGTTTAAATGCATCTAAACATAAAAATAATGTTCAGCTCCATTAGACATTATAAAATAGTCTTTAAATTTCGTTCATTTTAACAAAAAGTTAAAATTCGGAGAGAACTTATGGGATGACTTGATAAAAGACACAGGAAATCCACGTTACGGTGGTAGAAAAATGAAAGAATTTGAGATGCTTACTTATTTTTTCTTTTCTTTTTTGTGAATTTTGTATGCTTTTATTTTGGCATTATATATAAAATTTGGGAATAGGACGTTCCGGCGTAGCACATTTGGCTTCTTGTCATCGCTGATTCGGCGTAGCCATTTAGTTGTAGGTATTTTTATATTATATTTCCTTCAATGCAGTTTCATATTTTTCAGTCATCAAAGCCCTTTTATTCCAAAATGGAAGCAAATATTTTATCAAAACGTGGAAACCTTACAGAAAGTTCAGAAAGGTCGTGATCCCTTTCTCAAAATGTTGATCGCTGGATATTCCCCTCCCATCAAAAAGCTAAAATAATATAGAGATGCTGACGAACAAACCAAAAAAATCATAATAGAAGTTGAATCATTAGATCCTCTTGAATTTCTGAAGGGTGTGGCTCACACTTACGAAATGAAGAAGTAATTTCTAAGATTAAATAGCTTAACTAAGTTTTTTTTTTAATTTTTTTTTTTTTGAAATACAATATTTTTAATTTAAGTTTTAGTTTTAATATATTCCATTAATGTTTTAATAAGATCCTTAATTCCCTAAATGAATAAAAAGTCATATTGAAAGTTGGGTAGTGTCAATGTTTTTTAGCCAATTTATTTTTTTTACCAATCCGATAAAATCTAACAATACAGAGTGTCCTAAAACATTTGACATCATTTCGCAGGTCAGTAATTTTGGCAATTCTTGTTGACATAACCTCAAATTTTCACAGAATGTATAGAAACAGATCAAGATTTTATATTTAATGTTTTATTTTTGTTCTGCTTTCAGGTTGAGAATCTTCTAGAGAGATGGATCAGGCGTGGTTGAGATGAAGACAGTTTTTTGATGAAATGACCTGACCCCGTGTGATTTCTTTTTATGGGGATATGTGAAGGGACTGATCTATGTCCCCGGTCTTCCTGCTAGCATTGATCAACTCAAGCAGTGAATCACTTCCGCATTGGATAATGTTACCGGAGACATGCTACAGCGTGTTTGGCAAGAGCTTAACTACCAACTTGACGTGTGCCGTGTCACAGGCGGTGCACATATTGAACACTTATGACATCGGTCTCATAATAAACTTATGATGTTCAACACCTAAACTGTTCAATTTAATTGAGCTAGACTTAGTAGTTTTCAAGATAATTGCTTTTAAAATGATATCAACTTTTGGGGTACAACCTGTATACTCAACGTATTTTTTTATTACCGGAACCTTTACTTAAACGAATATGTATTGAACGTGCCATGATCTACGACCCCCCCACACCGCGAGTAATATAACTATTATTAATAATTATTATATTAACTAAATACTATTAATAAGTATTATTAACAACTGAGCTATTTCATTTTATTTCGCTTCTTACTAAAATATTACGGACATATACGCAAACTAAATTCGAAAGTAATTAAAATTTAAGTTATATAAAGATACGGTAAACCAACCATGATATAAATCATGCTTTATTTCACTAATGCAGATTTTGTTGAAATATAATTAGTTCTCTGCTGACAAATTGTTATATATTCACTATTCCGTAGGATTTTCAGAGGCGAGTTCGAATTCCAGTCGAATCATGAAAAGAATCACTTGCTTGATTCACTTACATGCTAATAAATGAATCATCTTCTTCTCCCTCCAGCTATGGGTAAAACTAGGTTCTATAGCCTTGGATGGCAACTAATCTAAGAGAAGGACAATTCTGAATTCAAAACCTGCGGAAGGCTGTTTAGGGACCTTGTGGCACGTAGTGCACCAAGTCTCTGTACTCGGCCCTTCAAAAACTGTGGATGGTTCTGCACAAAACCTTCACCACTATAATCAAATCTCATGTCGGGGTGTCGGTTCTGTGAAAATTTGTCGGACTTTGTCCATTTCATAATATGTGACGTCATTTGTTTACATTTGATACGCCATGAGCAGATATGAATATACGTGAGATAATCATGGAAGATTGAAGTTTAAATACAGTAAATTCGACTTTGCTAACCGAACGCTCCTTCGTGAACAAATCGGTAAAGGCACGTCAAGCTAAATTACGGTTCCATAGAGGATACAGGTTCGAATCCTATCGGAGGACGAATATTTTCTGTGAAAATGTTGTTTAATACTGTTTATTATCAAAAACAGAGCATTTACTCATATATTTGTGTCTATAAAAAGAATGTTAAACATAAAAATGTCTTAAAATAATTGTCTTACTTTGTCCATTTCATTATATATATATATGCACACACAGAGGTTGGACAAAATAATTGGAGCAGTTGCAAAATCCACTTATATATTTCAAAGACCTATTATATTAAGAATTTTAACTAAAACTTTGTAATTGCAGGTTATATCTATTATAAATACGTTAATTTATCTAATTTACTGTCTTTGTCTTATTTATTTTTAGAATTTAGAAAAATTTAAGCTAAATGCATAACATCTCCGAGTTCGAAAAAGAGCAAATTGTTAGAGCTCGCATGGCAGGAGCCTCGATCACTAAGGTTGCTGAACTGTTTGGTTTTTCAAGAGCTACCATATCAAGAACACTGACGCAATTCGAGAAACAGGACAAGACCTCTAGCAACCGTAGCAATTCGAACTTGCAAACTTACTGACAGGAACTGACGTGCATTGAAATGCAATATGGCAAAACATCATCGAACAAATGCGGCCAACGTGACTGCTGAGTTGAATAATCATCTGAATAGTTCAGTTTCTACTAAAACTGCATATCATGGAATAGCCGCTGTGAGGAAACCTCTTCTCTCCACTCGCAACATTCAAAAAAAATTTGAAGTGGTGCAGAGATCACAATGCCTGGTCTGCAGAATAATGGAAGCAAGTCATATTCTCAAACAAGTCCATTTTTTCTCTTTTCCCAACTTCAGGGTGAGTTTATGTGTGGAGGCAGCCCAAAGAAGCTTACAACCCTGACTGCCTTCTTCCAACAGTGAAGCATGGAGGTGGATCAGTGATAGTTTGGGCCGCCATATCATGGAAATGTCTCAGTCCAATAGTTGCCCTGCATGGTAGAATCAACAGCAAAGATTACCTGAACATTTTGGGAGATCATGTTCATCCAATGGCGAAGACTTTATTCCCTCATGGTCACTGCATCTTCCAAGACGATAATGTTCCAATACATACCACTCAAATGGTTAAGAATTGGTATTGGAAGATCATGAAAGTGAGCTAGAACACATGGAGTGGCCTCCCCAATCTCAAGATATCAATATTATTGAATATTTGTGGTGAATTTTGGAGTAACAAGTTAGAAGCCGCTATCCTCCACCGTCGTGTTGTAAAGAGCTGGAGAAGATTTTAATGGAAATATGACTGAAAATTCTTCTGGATGAAGTCAGGAAGCTGTATGATTCCATTCCTAGATGTATTAAAGCTGTCTGTGAGGTTAAAGGAGGACCAACTCCATATTAAATACATTTTCTTTGAATTTAACAAGTGTTCCAATTATTTTGCCCAACACCTGTATATATATATATATATATATATATATATATATATATATATAACTCTGTGGGGGGGTATCTTAGCAATAAATGTTCATTCCGATATTTTATTAACGAGAGAGTGTAAGTGATATCCGCTGTCATGACTAATTGAGTGATCCGTATATATATATATATATATATATATATATATATATATATATATATATGAAGGAGGCACGGTAAAGTAATGGATAGCGGCTTGGATTGAGGAATCCAGTCGAATCCATTACATTTACTTACGTGCTAATGCCCTTGGGAAAAGTGTGAATCCTCCTCTTCTCCATCCAGCTATGGATAAATAGCAGGACAGACTGGGTTCTTTAGCCTTGGATGGCAACTGGTCTAGGAGAACGACAACTCTGAATTCAAAACCTGCCGAGGGTCGTTTGGGGACCCTGTGGCACGTAGTGCACCAGGTCTCTGTATTCGGCCCTTCAAAAAGTGTAGATGGTCTTGCACGTAACCTTCACCACTGTAATCAAATCGCATGTGCTGGTGTCGGGCTGTCGGTTTCCTAGGTACTGATCTGCTTGACCCTCATACGTCGAATTCAACAGGAGAGTCGAGTATATATATATATATATATATATATATATATATATATATATATATATATATATTCAAATAAATTATCTTTATGACAGTGGGTTTACACCTTCTTGTATGATCACTGCAATTAACCAACATCGATTCTGCTCAGTAACTAGCTTGGAAATACCAGGTGCTGTAAGCTTGAATGTGCAGGTGGTGTAATAGATAATGGCTCGGAATTGTTAATCAGGGAGCCGATTTCTAATTGCCCTTAGGTTCGTTATATTCAAATATGTCACAATACAGGAACAGGTTTGAATCCACCTCTTCTCCACCCAACTATGACTTAATTAGTACGACTTGTATCACAGAAAACATTATGATCTCGAAAAAAGAAAACTTTTCTGACAATCTGGAAATGTTTCCTGGATTTAAATGTTTTGATAAAGAAGACGGAACACACAATTATTCATGACAGTGTCACTTACCCTCACTTACCCTTTATACACACGCCTATATATATATATATATATATATATATATATATATATATATATATATCGTGTGGCGTTTAAGCTAGCTCCTGCGAATGCCTCTTGATTGTGGCCTTCATCGTAATAGGTGAGAAGGAGTAGATGCGATAGGCAATAATAATTTAAAGACAATTTGATGTAAGTAGGTCCTTACTTTCCGTAAAAACAATTATTTTTATTTCATCGGTGACTTTCGCTGGATTTCGCACTTCATTTCGATTATTCCAAAATTTATTTCCAAGTTATAAAAATTGTTATCGTACAAAAAAAAAAATTCGTTGCCAAAAATGGCGTAAAAAAATGCCGAAAATAATCGCTGCCATGAAAACTTGTTAATCCAAAATTTCAGGATTGCTTAGTCCCAGATAAAACGAAACCAGCGTCCAGTGCTTTCTGCATCCTGTTTAGGATTTCTCTAGGCTTGATTAATTATTATAAATGATTATTCAAATCTCTCCCAAATTTCTATCGCTTGTCTATCCTTGCTGAACGTTATCCGAGTAGGCCTGGGTACCCTACTTCTGTAATTTATCCCAAGAATCTTCTTCTCATAACAGGAAGAAGCCGGCTCAATCCGCCCAGGGTGAATGCCGCATCAGTACAGTACAGTACCTTGCTTGATCGAGCTTCTAATGTTCTTGAGGGAGCGTCTTGGGGAAAGAAAACGTGGCTTTTGGGGCACAATCTGTTGGGTTCCGTATACGTGGATGAGTATCACCAAGGAATTTACTGAGTAGCGACGCTATATCGAGTCTAGTCAGTTTCTTCCTCGTCAGAGAGGACCGTTGAGACGCAGTCTCTGACTGTCTGCGACGTCTGTCGAACTCTCTGCTTTGGCAGAGAGGAACCCGGACGAGGCTTTGCAAAGTTTCGTTCGGGAAGGTAGACAGTTCCCGAACCGTTTTATGCGGGTTCAAAAGGGATTTTTTTTTTGGCTTAGCCTACGGGCTCGGAGAAACCCACGTTATACTGGCCTTGTACCACATACATTCCTCGTGGGTGGACTGTTACATATCGAGAGGACCGTTGGTATGACGCTTGCGTCGTATCATAACGGTCCGGGTTCGATTTTCGATAGTGGATGCGCACTGCTGATTGTCCCAGATCTTTCTGTTAAGGATTCTTCTCGACTCGATGAATTACTACATATATATATATATATATATATATATATAGTGCTTGTGTTAATAAATTCGTCAATATTTCCGTAGGCTAAGATCCGCCATGCTACGCATATTGTAGTGAACCACTTTCATTCCCTCGTACTCCATTGGTGAGATGTAAGTTCCACTCAAGCAAATTCTGTTGTGTGGAACCGACTCCCAAGAGGATCATTACCCCTTTATTACAATCTTAACCTGTTTATATCTCGGGTCAACTGTTCACCTCACCACCTATTCGCATAAGCTGTGCCTCTTACTCTGTAATCCTCTACTTCGAGTGGCTCTTGGAACAGAAGCTGAATTTTGGTTTGAATTTTTTACAGCTCGATCTATTTTATTAATTAAGTGCGTTGACATGGAAGTTTATTATGTTGAAAAGTAAATATTTTTTACATGAAATCGTTACTTTATACCCAGGTATATTTGTATCGATGTTTTGTTTTTGTTTTTTTTGTGCGTGATGTACTTGTGTGTACATGCCTGTATTTAAGAATATCTTAAATTGATCTTTCGTTAGAGACTAAGCCGTTTATAGCAAAGCAACAAATCTTATCAAACAAACAAATCGTTTGGGTCAATTCTGTGTCGCATGACTTTTATCAAATGGTAAGTAAGTGCAATATTGGCTATTGTATTATCCGTCTTAATGACTCAGCTGGGCATATTCAATGCCTAGACAAAATTGTTCATCATAAACTAAATAAGATGGGCATGATATTTTATAAGTGCCAAAATGTATATTTCACTAGTACCCTGTTAGTGTTTCATTGGGCTAGGCTAATCTAAGTTTAATAAATACATCTAGAGTACTGTCCTGGGTATGACGATAAACTACTTCCAGCAGCAAGGTCTCTGATCAAGAGGTTTTAAGAGCGGGGAAACCATCTCTTAATTGCCGTTGTTCCTAGGTTCACTCTGACCTGGAGTGATAGCACCTGTTAGGGTTGCAGCTATGAGCAAATAGTTAACGCCCAAAATGGGGTCAAAAATCTTAAAATTATAAAAGTAGATTTTTATAGTAAAAATACCAGCAATACATTTTTTTTAAATTACTAATGCTCCTAAGAAAATTAATGTTAAATGACCCATAAGGAGTTGATATGCCGCTAAACAAACAAGCATCTCAAGGAAGCTTAGGGTTTGAACAATGTTCAACAACCTTGCCTCATAGACTATCATTCCTGCTATAAGTCCGATTATCACTGAGTACGCATAAAACTTATGGCCTACTGAGACGAACTTAGTAAATAACCTGACCTCAAACCCTCCATTTTTTTCCCCTGGGAAACTAATGACACCAGATACTAATATAGAAAAGGAAGATGTGGCAGGGGTTTCCAATAAATTAGGTTCCAAAAATTACTTCACAGTCGACGAAGGGCTCACGGCCATATCACGTTCAAACACCGGTTCCCGTACGATAACCGAAGTTAAGCAACATCTAATCTGATCAGTACGAAGAGTGACCGCTTAGAAATACCAGGCGCCGTATGTTTGAATGTGCGAGTAATGTAATGGACATTTTGTTAATCGGGAGGCCGATTGCTAATTTCAATTGGGTTCGTTATATTCGCTGACGTGAAAATACCCTTAAGAAAGGTAGGAATCCACCTCTACTCCAACCCCCAGCTATGGATTAATTAGTAAGATAATATTAATATCTCGAAATAAATTACAATCTAGAAGTGTTTCCTGGCTTTAAATAGCCTGCAAAGGGTTGATAAACCGTAGAAAACAAAACAATCAATCAAAAAACATCGACGAAATCTTAACTGAACAAAAGATCTGTAAAATATAATATTCTCCAAAGTGGTGTAGTAGGCAGCTGTTAGCCTGTAGGATGATTAGCTAATCCCTGTTATAGAAAGCGGTCAGATATATAGCAGATTCGAACAGTTTGTGCAAACTTTATGTCCAGAAAAGTAATCATTTATACGAACACAAATAATTAAATAAAAAGCTTAATTGCATTACCTTGTCAGTCGTCTTTAATGAAACTTGTATAAAAGAAGGACTTTTGCTGAAATATAAAATTATATATATATATATATATATATATATATAGTTTACAAATTCAAGTGCCCAATGGATTAAATACTATTTATGTTGGTCACACCACAAACTCGCTTTCACGACGCTTGACTACATTTTAATGATAACATTTTTAGGCATTTAAAACAACATGCCTGGCCGCGTACACAATTCCGGAAAATCCTCGTTGAAAACACAACTTTACTTAAACAAGAAAACAATAAACAAAAACTAAAAATTCTTGAAGCTATATACATAAAACAGTTGAAACCTAACCTGAACAAAATAAACTACGAAATCTCCACAAATATTCTTAAATGCCTATAATTGATAACAGAAGCCATTGGTTTATACCAACGGCTTCCCATACTTAATACTTCTCGTTTTCACTCACGCGTGGTCACGAGCTGAGATGCGATTTTCGGTTCCGCATCTCGTATACACGAGTTTGTTGTTGCTTTGAAATTATTGTTTTCTCCGTGTATTGTTTAATATATTGAAATGCAATTGTCATCTTTGATAATGTTTTATGCAAGCCGAAAACTTAGATAGTATTAAAACATGTATCAATATGGTGATTTCCTTTCGAGTTTTTAATGATAATATTATTAAGCTTATCAGATAATATGAAAGGAACTTACTTAATATAAATAGACAAAACTTGTCTATATTATTTAATGAAACATGCATCAATTTATATATAAATGATTTTGATGCGTTAATTTAAACAAGTCCTCAAAAGTGCTGAATTTGCACGCAAAATTCATGATGGAATTGCTCATATCCGTTTTAGTAAGGATCTTTAATATTCAAAATTTTTATCTTGGGTTCGAACTAAGGAGATGGCGTTAGTATTTTTCATTTTGTTTAAGTTACAAGTAAAAACCCCGATTTCCAACAATATAACTGTATAATGGTTTGTGATATATGACTCAATACCGCAACACAAGATAGCATTTTATTTTCTCGGCATAAAGTGTGTATAAACTATTCGAATATTCTATATATCAAGGCGCTTTCGCATATTCTATTAGCTTTTACCACGGTTTTTTACTCAATATGTAGATCGTTTATATATGTATAACTATAGTAATAGGAATGTTTTCCAAAATGGTCAGCATGTTGTGACCGTGTTCATATTTGATATTATTGAGTGTTGGCTTTTTATTTTTGTGTTTCCTTTATTTTTACATATTCAGTTTAAAAAATCCAAAGATAGTTTTCTGTTCCATAGACCAATTTCCCCGCCTAAAGATAGTTTCCCTTCCGATAGACTGGTTCCAACCCAAAGGTATTTTTCTGTTTGATAGACTGGTAGCCCCACCCAAAGATAGTTTTCCTTCCGATAGAGGTTTTGCACCACACAATGATAGTTTTCCATTCGATTGACTGGCTGCCCCATCCAAGGATAATTTTCTTTCAGACAGATCGATTTCTGCACGTAAAGATAGTTTTCCTTCTGATACATCTGTTGCCCCACTCAAAGAGAGTTTTCCGTTCGATAGACTGGTTGCCCCACCCAAAGATAGTTTCCTTCCGATTGATCGGTTGGCCCATCCAAAGTTTTTCTTCCAACAGACTGGTTGCCCCGCCCAAAGATAGTTTTCTATTCAATAGACAAGTTGCCCCATCCAAAGATAGTTTTCCTACCAATACATCGGTTGCCCTACACAAAGACAGTATTCGATTCAATTGACTGGTTGCCCCGCCGAAGGATAGTTTTCCATTCCATAGACTAGTTGCTCCACTCAAAGATAATTTTCCTTCCGACAGATCAGTTGACCCACCCAAAGATAATTTTCCATTCGATAGACTAACTGTCCCATCCAAAGATAGTTTTCCTACAAATACACCGGTTGCTCTACACAAAGATAGTTTTCCATTCGATAGACTGGTTGCCCCATACAATGATTGTTTTTCTTTCGACAGACCGATTGCCCCACCCAAAGATAGTTTTTGCTCGATAGACTGGTTGCCCCTACACAAATAGTTTTAGTCCTAGTATTTAACCCATGTATCTTGGAAAATAAATGCATACATACATTTCCGTATAGCATTTGTGTGTAAGATAATTTTTCTCGACGCAATCTACCTTTAATATTTATAAGTCTACCATTCGTCTTTGCTTTGAATATTGCTGTTACATTTATTAATATGTCGGCTTAAAAAATGAATCCATTATTTTTTTATATATATATATATATATATATATATATATATATATATATATATATATATACAAAAACCAAAGTAGTGAGAGGGATACGAGAAACGAGGAGACAGGGTGAAACAGGTTTTCCTTCCCTTTTTTTTCTCTATCTCCCTTTTAAACACCTTTTCCCTTATTTGCAGTTTTTCCCTCTTTCTTTCTATCTATTTTAATTTTTAATTTAAAAAAAAACATTCCGCTTCATTTTTTTATCAAACGTTTTGGTTTTGATAAGCTCCAGGGAAATTCTATATATGAGGCATGGTGGAGTAAAGGTTAGCGGCTTGGATTGAGGAATCGGAGAGCCGAGTTCGAATTCCAGCCGAATCCATTACATCCTCTTACGTGCTAATACCCTTCGGAAAGGTGTGAATCCTCTTCTTCTCCCTCCAGCTATGGGTAAATAAATAAATAAATAGCAGGGCAGACTGAGTTCTATAGACTTGGAAGGACAACTCTGAATTCAAAACCTGCGGAGGGTCGTTTGGGGACCTTGTGGCACATAGTGCACCAGGTCTCTGTATACAAAAAGTGTGGATGGTCCTGCTATAATCAAATCTCATGTTGTCGGTTTCCTAGGAACTGATCTGCTTGACCCTCATACGTCTATATATATATATATTTTGTTGTTGACTAGTAACCTAAACAGAAAATATCATTAAATGTACAATTGACCTCCTATGTTTGGTCCCGGTTTGTGTCCGGTGCATCTGAAATTGCCGTGGTTGGGGAGGGACAGGCCATATCCTGGTTAACAGAGTGTCAGCCTGTGTTCAGACGTATTTTCCTGCCGTCAGGACATGTGACGTTTTTCACACTGTCTCCGCGTTTTCTTCGTTTGCGAAAGATATGTACAAAATATTTTCCCTGTTTATAAATTTACATGTCAGGTTGACGCTGACTACATAGGGCGGACCAATCAGAACCTTGAAACACGTGTTGCACAACATGTACCTGGCAATATCAGACAGGGTATAAATACCCCTAATACACATCGGACGCAGACGACACAGGATTCCGCGTCAGGTCAACACCTGTTAGATAATCCAGATTGTGCGTATAAATACACGGATTCGTGGTTTTCCATTTTGTGTAAAGTACGGTCAGCAAAGGATCTGCACACTTTAGAAGCTATATACATTAAATTACACCGACCTTCTTTGTGCCGGCAGAAAGAGAAATTTATTTGTTCTATTTCTTTAATTTAATCCCCTTTTTTAATATTAAATTGTATTTTAATCATAAAGGGTGTTCCAATAACTTGGACCGATTTTAAATGTGAATTAAATTTAAGCGTCTGCTTTTTTTCTTTTTCTTTCAGATGTAAGAACTTAAGTCTTTGGTAATTTCAACCATGGAAAGATTAACAATCAAACAACGTGTTAAAGTGATCGAAGCCTATTACGAAAATAGACGTTCAAACATTTTTTTTGGTCAACATAATCGACCAACCGAGAGTGCAATTGGAAAAATTGTTTGTAAAATCAAACAAACTGGGTCAGTGGTTGATGTGAAAACACGATTGCGTGCTCGTTTCCGCCGTTCAATTGAAAACATTGCTGAAATGCACGAGAATGTGGCCGAAAATCCAGACCCCCCCTCTATTCGTCATCGCGCGGAGGAATTGAACCTCCCCACAACAACCTTACATTGGTTGGTCGATTATGTTGACGAAAAATACATTTCTATTTGAACGTCCATTTTCGTAATAGGCTTCGATAACATTAACACGTTATTTGATTGTTAATCTTTCCATGGTTGAAATTGCCAAAGACTTAAGTTGTTAAATCTGAAAGAAAAAAAATCATTAGACGCTTAAACTTAATTCACATTTAAAATTGGAAGATATTGGAAAACCCTTTATTATCTTTAGGATGGAATGAAAGACAAGCCCATATGAGGGAAAAGGTTTTTGTAATGTGTTGAAAAAGTGATAATGACCTTGATCAAATTTTGCCGCCAGAATTTTTTTTTTTATTCGTAATGTAGCTGTTAACGTCTGCTGGATTTGAAATTAATCCACTCAAAGTAGATTATATTTTGTTATTTCGTATGCCGTATTAAACTACTAATATTTGTTTATGATTAAGGGGATATTGAAACGTGCACTAACTGAGGTTGATACTAAAGAATTGTGAGATCTTAGCAAATTCTTTTCAACAACGTTATATCGAATTTTGTACCGCCGAAGCCTTGGCTGATATTTGGGCGATATTATTTTTCCCACATAATTGCCATGACTTAAATAACATGATCCAAGAGAGAAATAAATAAATTTTCACCAATAACACTGATTTATTTACTGCTGACTTTGATCCATTTTAATGAAACCCACATTATTTCCTTGTTTCCTGCCAGTTTGTCTGTTAACCCGCGCTTCTCATTAACATTTCACTAGTCGACAAAGATTCTTCTTCTGAGGTGTTGGTCGAAAAGGGTTACCTTTTTAAGGGAAAATCTGCAGTTTCGCCTATTCACAAATATATATATATATATATATATATATATATATATATATATATATGTGTGTGTGTGTGTGTGTGTGTGTGTGTGTGTGTGTGTGTGTGTCTATATTTCTGAGATGAGGTATTATGTACATTATTTACATTATTCGGACTATTGTCCTCATCTTTGTCGCCATATTTATCATAATCTTAAGGAATCAGCACATATGCTAGGCCACAAAAATCTCCTGAGCCGACCAAGCATAGAAATAAATACAATATGGTAACCAGTAATAATGAGTGCCAGAGAAAAGCAATGATAACAACAAAGTTGCAATATGAGCTCTGGTAAAAACATAAATGATAACAGCAAAATTGTAATATGAGCACTGGTAAAAATAGTTGCTGAAGACATTAGGTTTATAATACCCAGGATGTCCTCAAGGACACATGCACAGTGGATAAAGGCGTTGGTTAGATCCAGTGACAGGACTCAAAAGAGTGTTAGTTCAATAAGGCAGTGGAGAACTTTCAGAGGGAAATTAGCAGGAGATCCATCCAACATGGCACCTGGAACTAGAACAGTTTACCCCAGTGAGCAAAATAAAGGGTTCAGTTCGAAATTCCAACCAGGAATAAGGCCGGAGCGTACAACGGCCGAAACGTTGTGATAAATATGGCGATGAGGACAATAGTCCGAATAATGTAAATAATGTATATATATATATATATATATATATATATATATATATATATATATATAGGGGTGTAAACATAAACGTGGATTATAATTCTGTACCGAGAAGGAAGGCTGAAAATTTCTCGTGTGAGACTCATTCAGTCATTTTCATACAGTTCTCCAATGCATTTGCTTTTGTTTTTACTGTTGTGTTTTTTAAATATCTCACATTGCAACAACAGAAGCTTTGTTAAGAAAAGAGACATGTCGCTGGAGACTCATAAATCACTACACTTTCTATAGATTTTAGCCTTAGTGAATTACTTTCTCTGTTAAGCAAAGTAGCATATTTTTTACTTCTAAATTATGTCCACTTTCATTCTGATGAACGACTAATGCACTGATGTTAATGTTGTTTTCAAAAAAGATCTATCGTATGTTCATATAATATTTTATTTAATGTTCTCGAAGTCTCTCCTGTGTATCTTTTGGGACATTTATTACAGACTCTAGGGTAAATTCATGCTTCAGATTTTAGGTTGTTTGTTATTTTGTTTTGTACTACGAACAGTATAAGCAATCATAATAAAACTAGACAAATTATACTACCTATCAATTCTATGACAACTAAAACTGAAAATGATTTCCTTTGATTTAATAGAAAGTTTGTTAAAACTAACCTCTAAATGAATATCACCGGCCTTTTCCATAGCTGCGTAATTATATATATATATATATATATATATATATATATATATATATATATATATATAGAGAGAGAGAGAGAGAGAGAGAGAGAAAGAGAGACATTTTTTCCCTTACCAAACCTAGTCCGCTGAAGTTCTAAGAGACGAATCATGTCACACAAAATCTTTTTCAGCTATGTTTTATATCTCTCCTCTCTCTCTCTCTCTCTATATATATATATATATATATATATATATATTTTCCAAACAATAACATCTCTTTCCTTTCTTTTTCACTTACGCCATCAACTCTCCAACTTACAGGCAGGGTAAAATTGAAGTGTCAATCTCTGTTTAGTATAGGATTTTTTTTCTTAGATTTAATGATTTTCATTATTTTTGTGTATAAACTTGTGCACAAAGTCCTGTTGTAAAAGTTTAAATAAGCAGCCATCTTGGGACTAGGAAAGATTAATCCATTTTACATTGATTCCTATTGGAAGAATAGTTTCAGTTTACGAACGGTCTACAGGAACGAATTAAATTCGTGAACCGAGATTCCAATGTACTTATTATGTCGAATGGTAGTATTACAGTTAAAATCAAGGAATTAAATAACTATTATATATATATATATATATATATATATATATATATATATATATATATATATACCATTATACAGGGTGTCCATAAAGTTCGTGTGCACTTTAAAAATTTAAACTTTATTTGTATTTGCGATAGAAATAATTTGTAAAAAGGATTAGAAAGAAGAAAATCTATATTTTGTAAGGTTTTATTGAAATTTTATTTAAGTTTCCACATCATTAGCAATACAAAGGGCAATACGATTTTGCAGTTTACGGAAAACATTTGCCAACTGATTTACAGTAATGCCTGAAATCACATTAGTTATTTTAGCTATACTTAAAACTAGGTACATTAAACTTTAGAACATTTTTTACAGATTATTTCTATCGCAAATACAAATAAGGTTATAAATAAAAGTAATAAAATGATGTAATACATAGATTTTTTTACGAAAAATTCTATTAACAATATTTTAACATAAACATTATACAAGGCATACAAAATACTGCTAGTTTATTACGCTGATTTAAGAGATCATTATTTTTAGGAAACTTAATTATATGCAGCTTTTTATGTAGACACAGTGGACATAATTTTCATCATCCCAAACAGTGCCTGATGAACTGGAAGAATTTTTAGACCCGAAACATGATAGTCTTTTTTTGTTTTTTCTTGTAGCGATGTAAATATATTTCAAATAAAAATATTATTAAAATATATTTCAAATAAAAATATTATTAAAATATATTTTGTTCCATGCTGTATTAAACGCTTTTTTAAAAAAAAAAAAAAGTAAATAGTAAAGAACGGTAGATTTTTTAATCCGTCTGTTCTTTTTTTCTTTATATATATATATATATATATATATATATATATATATATATATATATATATATACACAATGTGAAAGGTCCTAATCTGGTATCTCGTCTACAGTCACTCTCTCACAGACATGCTGTGGCTTCCCACAGTCTTTTCTACAAATATTTTCATGGCAACTGCTCTGACGAGCTACTTTCACTGTGTCCGAAACTACATGAATTTAAGTGTGTTACTAGGTTGGCAATTCGGTCCCACTCTTTCACTCTCGAAACAGCTAAATGTAACCGACTCTTCTACTCCAACAGTTTCTTCTCTCGCACTTCCCGACAGTAGAACTCCCTTCCTGCTACCTGCTTCCCTGATGGCTGTAATCTTCAAATATTCAAATGTAATGTCAATCGACATCTGCTGATGCCTTGATCCTGATCACTGTCCTTCTCTATATCCTTTACACAAACACCTATCTTTACTCTTGCTCTCACTTTCTGTAACCCCTTGCGTGCTAGTGGCCTTTACGCCTGGCTTGGGGTGATATATATATATATATATATATATATATATATATATATATATATATATATATATATATATATAGGTAACTATACACGTTTCGAAAAACCCTCGAATTTTTGATTTGCCAATAATCAAATCAATCTCGAAGGAAAAAAAGGTTTTAAAAAAAGAAAGAGCTAGAAACATGAAAGTCTGTCGAAAAAAATCACACAGATACAGGTTTAAAGCCCAAAGAAAAAAAATAACCGATACGAGTAAACAACTAACTAACTAAAGAGCTCAATACAACCGTAGAGCAGACTTAGATAAACCTAGTGAGCCAGACAAACCTACCTGGTGAAGTCATTTTAGGGGACGAAACGCGTTACATAGATATTTTTCCTAATTTTTTTTACTTCAATTTAGCTAAGATATAATTTAATATTTAACTCGATTTCCCACGAAATTTCTAAAAGTCAATAAACAAAATATTCCGCTTTCATTTTTTTTCTCCTTTTCTCGTTTTACATTAAAGAGCAGACCGCTTTAAGACACGCGTCAAATGGATGGTTGCTATCGTGTCTCTATGACAACTGAAAGCCTTTGTTTGTTTGTTTTTTCTTTTCTTTATTATCCTTTTTTCTTTATTATCTTCTTTCTTTCTTTCTTTCTTTCTTACACTCTTATTAAATTACCTAAGCATATAGTAATAAAATAGAGGCGTGGACAGTTGCGTGTTGGGGTAAAAGGAATTTATTTGCTTTTCAAGGGCAAAAATCGTCGGTTCTAAACTTTGAAAATAAATATTTTATCTAAAAAATGTTCTCCTTTCTTCGATGTTAAATCATTGTTCAAAAGCAAAGCTCTACTTGCTATTGGAATAATAGTACCCGTTTTTGCAAAGTAATGTGGGGGTCAAATCAAGCAAGGCGATAATGCCACTACAATGCAGGGATTTACATGGAGTCTGAGATTAGGGAGGATTGAGGAAAGGACAAAAAAGGAACAGGGTTCAAGAAGACAGAAAATGGCGATTGACGTTGCATTTAAATTTTTGAGTGTAGTTATCAGGGAAGCTAGAAATCGGAAGGGCGTTCCACGGATTGGAAGTGCGAGAAAAGAAACTGTTGTAGTAGAAATGGCTATTGCATATAGCTACTTCAACAGTAAAACTTTGAAACCTAATTGCCAATCTAGTAGCACGTTTAAATTCACGTAGTCGGGGCACCAGGGTAAACAAAGCTCATCAGAACAGTTTAGCTACTTCAACAGTAAAACGGTGGGACCTAACTGCCAATCTAGTAGCACGTTTAATATTCATGTCGTCGGGGCACCAGGATAAAAAAAAAACTCATCAGAGCAGTTGCCATGAAATTGTTTGTCGAAAAGACAGGAAGAAGCTACGTCATGTCACGTCGGTGAGAAAGTGACTGGGGTCGAGATGCCGGGTCAAGATCTGTTATGTTGCAGATTCTTCTTTGGGTTTTGTCAAGAATCCCGAGATGTACAGCAGGAGCACCAGACCACATATGGCAGCATTATTCAATGCATGGACGATTGGTAGATTTATAAATGAGCAACATGGATCCTGACGAGAAAAAAAATTTCAGGCACAACACGGTGAACCAACTTTTCTTGCAGTAAACGTAGCAATTGATTCGATGCTCCACTACATGTCACTGGAAAACGTGAGGCCAAAAAGGCGTAAAGTGTTATTCTACTGGAGTTTAGCATCAGACGTGCTGATGGTAGACAGAAAAGGTTCTCTGCCGTGATTAAATGAAAGCAGTTTTGTTTTAAAGACATTAAAATTTACAAGCCATTTCTTGCCCCAGTTAACCACTGATTGGAGGTCCTACTCAAGAGCAGTTGTTAGGTTTACTTTGTCGAGTCTGACGGATTTGATATTAAGGCAGCAGTAAGGAGTGAATCATGGCTCTCCACAGATTTTTTTTGACATTATCTTTGAACTGCTATGACTTCTTGCGAAATATAGTGGAGTCAATACCCGTTCCATTCTTCACGATTTGAAATTCAGAACTTTCCTTCTTTTATCCTAGTTGCCACGAAAGTTTTGTCTATGCTATTTAAATCATAGCTGTAAGAAGAAGAGAAGGGTTTACGCGTTTCCCAGGGGCAATAGTAGTCTCCCTTACACTATCTCCTCTCTTCCTTCCTCCTCTTGTCATGAAACTCCCTTGTGATCTACTGGTCGCAACCTTACCCCGACAGATAATGCTGTGATCGTTTTCGGGGCATTTAGGTTTTTACCAGGTCAAGCTGCCAGCATCACGCCCAATCGGTTTTGATTTGAGAGTCATGCTCTTCTTAAACTGACTACCAGCCAATGCTAGCGAGCCAAGTATACGATGTTAGTTAACCCATAGCTAAAGGGAGAAGAGATGAATTCAAGAAAGTGAATGCAACTGACCAGGCTGGAATTTTAACTTAAATCACTGGATCCACTTTCCGCGCCAATAGATAATTTATATAAGTGTTGTAGCATACCTACGGACTATAATGTCCCCATTCACATAAATACAGTAGTAAATACTGTATGTTGGTCTTCAGTTAGCTGTGCTGGTGAAACTCTCTGCCTCTGGGCAGTGAGGATCCCCAGACTAGGCTATGTCGAAGGGTAGGGTCTCGTTTCGGGAAACAGCTACCCGACCCGGTTTTACCGGGGGTCTACGGTGAATTTTTTGCCGAGCCCTTTGGCTCGGCACCCCACATTAAATTCGACCTTGTGCTACCTTTGACCGCGTGGGGCGGTTGTTAAATATTCTGCAGATGGAGGTTCATTGATGAATTCAATTGACTCACTTCTAACAGTTGACTACATCTTCTACGCGCCGCTGGCGAATCTTATATGTGTTGTTCGTGTCCTAAGTATTATCGTTTATTACCAACCTTCGTTTGATTATTCTATTCAGTAACCTTCCCTAAGTTACAACAATAAGCAAAATATGACAACGAAGACTACAAATTTATTACAATGTCTGAGCTATATTTCTCTTGTATTCCCAAATCATACATACAAAATCGTACATGGTTGTCTGACACAATGACTGGGACATCCGCACAGAAAAGGAAGGTATCATTTTTATTTCGATCTCAAGCGTTTGTTTTATGGCTGGTAGATGGAGTCATTGAAGTCGGGTTTTCTAAGCTTTCAAAACAAATGAATAAACATGTAAATAAGAGCTTTTGAGATCAAGTGACAATTAAATTAGCTTCAAAATTAGGTCTTCAAAAGTCTCATGTTACACGTGTATATACGGTACTTCAAATAAAAGGTTAGGAAGGAAACTCCCGTCAATACTGGAAAGAGCGATAACAGCTACTGTACTCGAGAAACTTGTTTTCCTGAAAAACTGTTTTAAGAGAAATATTTCGTGAATGTTAGCCAACAATAGTACTGGCTACTCGGTCAATGAACGGTGAACGTTTCTTTATACAGAAACGGATTATTACCATTACGGTGGAGTAATTGAAAGCGGCTCGGACTGAGAAATCGGAAAGGCGAGTTCGAATTCCGTGCAAATCCATTATATTCACTTATGTACTAATACCCTTGGAAAAGGTATGAATCCTCTTCTTCTCCTCCCAGCTATGGGTAAATAGCAAGACAGACCGGATTCTATAGCCGTAGATGGCAGAAAGAAATGGCAACCTACTATGGGAAAAATCTGCCTCGTGACTGATATATCGAAAGAGACATGATCGCCTAAGTGTGTATCACGTATGACACATAACTGACTGATGCATGATTTACTTGAAAAATTATTTTAATAGAAAGATTTTATGCATTACAACCGAAAGTTCGGTCAATGAATGCTAAATGTTTCATTAAAAGGAAACAGTTAATATTGCCATAACCACTGCCACGTCCTGCGTGAATTCCAACGAGAATTAAACGAGATAGCACGAGATTTGCTAGTCTGCCATTGACAATTGCAACTTTTGGCCAAATCGGCATCAAAAACATTGAATTTTAATATTGAAACCTCAACATGTCTTAGTAACCAATAGGTACTACATACACGGAAAGGGTTCGTGGTAAAACGAATGAATTACAAGATATATCAACGCTAGAAACGTAATGGTTGGCAAATAAATGATAGCATCTAAAATGCATAGCACATGTACCTTGAAGAGAAAATAATGACACAATCATGATATTCTACAATACTTCAAACGAAAAAGTTCGGAATGAAACTCCCATCATCCTTCTTCTACCTCGAGTGCCCCTACCCCCGGTCCTTTTACAGGGTGAACCTTACTGTAAAAAAAAATCCTTGAAAGTGCTAATTAGTAGACTTGAGAAACCTGTTTTCCTGAAAAATTGTTTTAAGAGAAAGATTTTATAAATGTTAACCAACAGTAGCACTGGCTCTTCGGTCAATAAATGCCAAATGTTTCCTTATAAGGAAACGGTTAATCGTCATTGATGTTCCGTAAAAAAACATCCTTGCCCATTAATGATGTTAATCAATTTAATAAAGATATGTCCATTTATTCGTTATGAGTCGGTATTATGTGAATTATTGTTTGTAGAAAAGAGAGGAAGAAGCTCCGTCACGTCAATACTGGAAAGAGTGATAACAGCTACTGGACTTGAGAAACCTATTTTCCAGAATAATTTTTTTAAGAGAAAGATTTTATAAATGTTAACCGACAGTAGCACTGGCTCTTCGGTCAATGAATACCAAATGTTTCCTTATAAGGAAACGGTTAACATTACCATAAGCGTCATTGATGTTCATTAAAAACATCCTTGCCTATTAATAATGTCAATCAATTTAATAAAGATATGTCCATTTATTCGTAATGTGCCCGTATTATCTGAATTATTTATTATGTTTTTTTCTTATTATCATTATTAATGATTTTTATTATTAGTATTGTAATATGAGTGACGAAAATATAGTCTGATTGCGGGCGCTGAAAAATTATGTTTATCTGTATCCCAAGACCTTAAGTGAAGCCTGTAGATCTTGATGAACACCATACTTCTTTGAACCTCATGGACTGGCGCTACACAGTTACAAACAAAGAATAGTAACAAACAACAGAAAACACATCACTTGAAGATACCAATAGTAGCAACAAGTAAAATGGATAGCACAGGTAACTTGAAGAGAAAATAATAATATAATAAAAATATTGACGTTCCCGACTACATTCGTGTAACGTGCGGTGTTTATTTTAAATACAGCTGTACTTTTTGAATGGATATAAATATAATTGGATATATAGTTTAGTCAACGACGAAGCCAAGGCCAGCAGTACATACTCTAATATTATATCGCGTATATGATGCTACCCTCTTAAAATTAGCTACAAAATTAAATTTCAAAAGTCTCATGACGCATGAGTATATATAGTACTTCAAATAAAAGGTTAGAAAGGAAACCCCACGAATAATGGAAAGAGTGATAACAGCTACTGAACTTGAGAAACCTGTTTTCCTAAAGAAAAATATTTTTAAGAGAAAGATTTTATAAATGTTAACCGACAGTAGCACTGGCTCTTCGGTCAATGAATGCCAAATGTTTCCTTATAAGGAAACGGTTAACATTACCATAAGCGTCATTGATGTTCATTAAAAACATCCTTGCCTATTAATGATGTCAATCAATTTAATAAAGATATGTCCATTTATTCGTTATGAGTCGGTATTATCTGAATTATTGTTTGCAGAAAAGATAGGAGGAAGCCACGTCACGTTAATACTGGAAAGAGTGATAACAGCTACTGGACTTGATAAACCTATTTTCCAGAATAATTGTTTTAAGAGAAAGATTTTATAAATTACAACCGAAAGCTCGATCAATGAATGTTAAATGTTTCCTCATAAGGAAACGGCTAACATCACCATAAGCGTCACTGATGTTCATTAAAAACATCCTTGCTCATTAATGATGTCAATCAATTTAATAAAGATATGTCCATTTATTCGTTATGTGTCCGCGTTATCTGAATTATTTATTATGTGTTTTATCTCTTATTATCATTATTATTGATTTTCATGATTAGTATTGTAATATGAGTGACGAAAATATAGTACGCATTGCGGGCGTTGAGAAATTGTCTTTATCTGTCACGCAATACCTTCAGTGCTATACGACCAATTGTTATCAAAACAGTATAGACTGATAACTCTACAACTCTACCATAAGTGAATGACAGGAAATATATTCTATATTCACCGTATTTCTCCATATTTCAGGCGACATGTTAATTTATCCTGTTGTTTTCGGTGTGATTTCCAAAATTGAGTTCGATCTAGTGTAGATCTTTCATGTTTCCTACAACGACTTTAAAAAAGCATTATTTGTGTGCTCCTATAATGATTATAAATAACTTCAAACGAATAAGTATCTGTCTGTATATCTGAGATGAGGTATTATGTACACTATTCACATTATTCGGACTATTGTCCTCATCTTTGTCGCTATATTTATTACAACGTTTCGGTCGTTGTACGCTCCGGCCTTCTTCAGGTGGTTGGAATGTCAAACTGAAACCATTATTTCGCTCAATGGGGTAGACTGCTCTAGTTCCACGTGTCATGTTTTTAATGGATGTCAGTTATCAGTTATCTCCTCTTAATTCCCCTCTCCATTGAACTCACACTCTTTGGGTCCTGTCACTGGATCTAACCAACGTCTTTATCCACTGTGCCATGTGTCCTTGATACATTCATACAATATGGGAACCAGTAATAAGGAGTGCCAGAGAAAAGCGATAATAACAACAAAAATTGCAATATGAGCTCTGGTAAAAACACGAATTGATGACAGCAAAAAAAATGCAATATGAGCACTGGTAAAAAAAAAAAAAAAGTTTGCTGAGACATTAGGTTTATAATACCCAGAAATTCATACATAGATGTCCTCAAGGCGTTGGTTAGATCCTGGGACACGAGTCATCCTGAAAGACTGTTCGATTACCCCACTTGTCTGTCAAGACATTTCGTTTTCCCACCTGAGGACTTTTTATGTCCCAGCGAGGCACATGCCACACAGTACACAACAACATACAAACGCCCTAAGCTGATAATTCTACCAAACACATAAATAAAAAAAAACTCTTCCCAAAAGTAAATCTCTCGTCATGTTACTTATTATAAAACGCAGATTGTTTGTGTGTGTGTGTGTGTGCGTGTGTGTGTACGTTTATATATTGGATAGGATTTCCTGCATTTTTCAACCGATTTCAACAAAACTTCACAGGACTGCGTAAAATTACCTTGCGGTGGATCTGACAGCGCCAAAAATTGGAAAAACACAATTGTTTTTGCACGAAATCAATTTGAAAACACGATAAAACACGATTCTGTCGCGAGAATGAAAGGGGGACAACTCAAATTAGTTATACTTATAAAACCCAGGTTGTTTTGGTGTGTGTGTGTTCGTTTATATGTGTGATCGGATTTCCTACATTTTTCAACCGATTTCAACAAAACTTCACTTTTTTTGGCAGGTAGTGTTTCTTATTGTCTTGCACACTTTTTCTTTATTTTTACATTCAGAATGCTTTAAAAATTCCATTTAGAAAACAATTGTTTATAATAAAAATTCAATCGGTAGACTCATAACGATTGAAAACAATGTTTTTGTTTGAGTTTGGGTTTGACCAATTCGTAAACAACAACAAAAAAAAAAACTAATTAAGACATGCGTGTCCACCAACCTTAAACAATAATCTTTGTCAATTTTATTTTTCAGTCTTTATGATGGTCGATACTTGATATATCTCTACTGTTACATCCCCGGGCAACGCCGGGCTCTACTGCTAGTCTTTAATATGGCTTTGCGCACACGTATATACGAATATATATATATATATATATATATATATATAATTTAAACAAAAACAGACCACTTTAAGGTTCCATGTAATAAATTATTTCACCACAGCCCTTTTAAAGGACTGCGGATCATCAGACTTTACTTCCAAACAAAAAATGAAAAGAAAATTTACACATTTTTGACGGGCCATATTAAACATATGTAATTTACGAAGCGAGGATTTGAAGGGGGAGAGAGAAGACATGAGTGAGTTAGCAGATATTGACACATTTTAACGGTTAACTTAACGGAAGTTATATATTGATATCGAAGGGGTAGAGAAGAAAAAACCCATAGAGAGAAAAAGAGGGAAGGAAGTTAAGAGAGAAGATGTCACTTATTTTCTTTGTAAAAAAAGGCTAGAAACAGACGCTGTTATTTTGTTTTACTTTGAAAGTGTTATTTTGAGGTTTCATAAAGATTATAATGTTTGATATAAATTTGAATGTCTCTAGACTGTCTACAAATAATTTAATTTGATGTTTGTCAGTGATTTAAATTTTTTTTTAAATTTTGTGGATTTTCTATGAAATAGTCGATTAGAAAAATATACATAGAAGGTGCATTAAAAGAATAAAATTTTATTTTAAAATATAAGTTTACTTCTAGTAATCTTTTATTTTTTTTAATCTCTTTAAAAAAATTTATTATTGATTATTAAGTTGACATCTCTATCCGTTTGAATTTTGTTCATGAATTTAACTCGTGACTGTTTCTAGATAGATAATCTCTTTTACTTAAATTAATATTTGGTAAAATTATTGTCTCTGAATTTACATTGAGCTCTCTGGATTTTATCCTCCTTAGGTTTACCCATACGGATTACCTAGTTTTCATAAACTAAATATATATATATATATATATATATATATATATATATATATATATATATAATATAAAAGGCTCAAACACTAATATTCCATGGTTATAATTTATTACATTGGAATCGTAATCACGATCCAATTCATCAGACCTACAAATTCAAAAAGAAATCAGAAAATATAACTCCGGGTATTCGAAGATCATAAACCGAACTTTATCAATAGCTTAATTAATCCCTCAAAATCAGAGTTGGGATTAATTTCTTAATGCATTCTTAAGAAAATAACATCATGTGTCCCGGATAAGTATTCAGTCAACCTTTGGAAGGACCCAGCAGAGACGATTAAATGATTCCTAAAGATCCCCAATAAAAGTAAAGCTACTTTCATCCATTTTGACATCTTGGATTTTTACCCTTCTATATAATAATATTTCGATATCTGTCGCTTCTCTGATGGCACGATGCTCAATTTTCAAATCTAAATTCTTTGACCATTTAAATGCTACATTTAATGGACAATATATTCAGTTTAAATGCAGAAGTTTTAAAAAAATGACTGCAAAGAGACGCACGTTTCGGCTTATACTCTTTTCCTGTTATTCAGGGGTTGTTGCCAGACAGAAAGGAAAGTTTTCCCTCGCAACACAGGCCTCCATTTCAGTTTCTTTTTAATTGTGTTTACATATACATTTGTGTATGCGGGTGTATGTATATTTTAATTCAATGACAGACCTAAAAATATTTCTACAAACATTTCAAAAACAAACATTTTTTTAATCATACTCTTTATTGCCAAATAATTTCTGAAAAGTTCGATAAAATCTTATAATTATCTAGTGGGTTTAACGTCTACAAATGTAATTTTACTCTTGTCTCCGACTTTTTTATATTCTTGCTCAGTCTAGACTGAGTAAGAATTAAATATATTACTTCACTCAGAATAAAATCTTTTTAGAACACATATTGCATAAACAAAGAAAATAGAATTAATGAATATTTTGCTTTTGATATCTCTCTGTAAAGGAAAGTAAACGATTTAGAGTGCCTACTTATAAAAGTGTCCGCTCCACACATGCACCAAAAATCAATTTTCAGGTCCCGAGGTGTTTTGGGGGAATTTCCCACGGGATTAAAATAGGAAATGACAACCACCGAGATACATCTAATGATGACTATACAAAATTTATCGTATAACCGGATATTATATTACTTGAGATTATCAAAACAAATAAACACACTTTTTACGCAACGACCTTTTGTAATTCGATGACTGGTCGAGAGAACCTCTCACCCACTTAACAGGACACTGAGAACGTTTAAAGGTTTAACTGCATAAAAATCGAGAATAATGATTTAGAGAGACTAATATTCGAATGAGGATTATTCAAACTCTCAGGGGAACGAGTTGAATGGTTGAGAAGAAAATGAAAAAAAAAGGAAAAGCGTTAAAATTTATATTTTAAAATAATAAAATTAAATTAAGAACAGTTCCAAGGGGAATCGAACCCGGGTTTAACGAATTAGGATTCAGTAAAATTGATCGAAACCAAAAAAATCGACTCTTATTCATTTTCTGTCGATAAGAAAAAGACGGTTTATATGCTGTTCGATTTCCTTAAAATTCCGGAGAACTTAGAATTCGGATGTTTTGTTTACAAGACGCTATCTGTAGAGAATGTGTATGATCACAGAAAATAATGATCTAAACTTCAATAAAACATACAACGAGAGAGAGAAAGCAGAAATTAATGCTTTGGTAGCTGTAAGTTTCAGGCTTCAATGTGATCCTCAGACCAAGTGTTACTCTGGCGTTATTGACGGCCTCAATTCAATCCGTACATTTTTTTATTTGACAAACGCACAAGCAAAATGATAAACAAACAAGATAAAACAGCACAAAACTGAGAAAAGACAAAGGCGATATTTTGATCAACAAACAATTACAATGGCGTAGATTTTTGGTTGAAATCTTGTAGATTGTTGTTTAATTAACTTTAAACTCAAAATGTCTGTATGTTTAACTGGTGTGTGTGTGTGACTTTATCTAAGAAGTTAAGTTTTGTAGTATTTTTTTATCTGGATTTCAGGGAAGATTTCACTTCATGAAATAAAGTTCAGTCTCAATTTAGATACGCTCGAACTTGTTGAGTGCTGAAGAAAATCTCTGTTAGAAGTTGAATAACTTTCTGTTGCTTGTAGTTAATGAGTTAAGAGATGTTCAATGTTCGTACGTACGTGTGTGCCTCTCTCTGTTTGTGTGTGTGTGTGTGTGTGTCATAGCGTCTGACCAAAAGGGGTCAAACGAAATCTCTCTAACGTTACACCTTGTGTGTGTGTGTGTGAGAGAGAGAGAGAGAGAGAAGACAAAAGAGAAAGAGTTGAAAATGTCGCTCGCATTTATTTACTATCAAGTCACGTGATAGGCTCGAAAATCATTGACAGATTTTTGGCAGAAATATTTTCGATCGGGTCCGAAACTATGTCGATACAATTCGGACGGAGTTGAAAACATGATATTAGGATTAATTGACCAATGAGGAGCCAGAGAAATAGTCGGAGAAACATCTAGGCTCTGTGATCCACATTTTGCACAAAATTGAACAAGTTACTTTTAGCTATTTGAAATGATGTAGAATTCAAATTCTACACTGCTACTACTTTAGCGGATTCCATATATAAATGAATTGGGGATTACGGGAAATGAAGGAAAAGTGACAGCGGCCATCCGATTTCATTTTGCCTAGAGTTAATCCCTAATGTTAATTATAGTTATTACCTGTAGACTGCTTTTTTATCATTTTATTTATTTATATACATCAATTATTTGGGCACCGCGACGTGGTGTAATGGTTAAAAAGTTAGTCTTGCTAGATCAATTACGACTGAGTAGCGAGTTCGATCCTCACTGGGTGCCCCATATTTTCGGCCTTGTGCTACATCTAAGGAGGGCTTAGAAAATCACTATGGGCACCTCGAGGGGTGTAATGGTTTTTCTTGCTAGCGACTTGTTCGATCCTCACTGGGTGCCCCATACTTTCGGCCTTGTGCTACATCTAAGGAGGGCTTAGAAAATCACTATGGGCACCTCGAGGGGTGTAATGGCTAGAAAGCTTGTCTTGCTAGATCACTTACGACTGAGTATGAGTTCGATCCTCACTGGGTGCCCCATACTTTCGGCCTTGTGCTACATCTAAGAAGGGCTTAGAAAATCACTATGGGCACCTCGAGGGGGTGTAATGGCTAGAAAGCTTGTCTTGCTAGATCACTTACGACTGAGTAGCGAGTTCGATCCTCACTGGGTGCCCCATACTTTCGGCCTTGTGCTACATCTAAGAAGGGCTTAGAAAATCACTATGGGCACCTCGAGGGGGGTGTAATGGCTAGAAAGCTTGTCTTGCTAGATCACTTACGACTGAGTAGCGAGTTCGATCCTCACTGGGTGCCCCATACTTTCGGCCTTGTGCTACATCTAAGGAGGGCTTAGAAAATTACCATGGGCACCTCGAGGCGGTGTAATGGTTAGTAAGCTTCTCTCGATAGAACAATTACGAGTGAGTAGTGAGTTCGATCCTCACTGTGTGCCCCATGCTTTCGGCCTTGCGTCACATCTGACCTACGCTTGGAAAATCTCTATGGGCACCTCGTCGTGATGTAATGGTTAGAAAGCTTGTCTTGCTAGACTAATTACGACTGAGTAGTGAGTTCGATCCTCACTGGGGACCCCATACTTTCGGCCATATGCCACATGTAAGCCGGGCTTAGAAAATCACTATACATCAATTATTTGTTTGGTATAATTTTGTCTTTCGTGTTTGTTTTCTTTCGTTCTAACTTTTGGTATTTGAATTAAAGTTCATTAGAGTCGCGTTATGGAATTTTAATTTTGTATTCTTGCACAATTGTGCAAATAGCGAATGGCATCCTGCGATGAATTATTCAACGCCTATAGCATCTGTGGTTGCAAAACAACAATTGAAAGCAAGGCTTATTGAACGAGTCTGGCATCGTCCTATCGTGTCGCATACATCAATAAGGAACACCATTGTTTATCGTGTCGAACATCTTTCAGACCATGTTCAGCAACACGAGCAACGTGTGTGCGGGCCTTACCCTACCCGAACTGCCCTTAGTCTTCATATTAAAGAAATAACAAATAAACCGGTTGAACAATGTCCCGTACATGCCTGTGCCTGAACGATACATCCATAAACGACAAAATGGACCGACATTACCACAAATGGCATGTTGACCATGTTCACCATAGTCTATGAATATAGAATACAGCGCAGTACGTAATCTGTTCAATGAAACAACGTTAAAGATTAATACTCACGAGTCAGACACTCTACTGAATCTGACTATATCGCCAATACCACCAGCAGCTGTTCCGTAATTCTTCAGTCTTCGATATCAAAGGCTGGCCGTGAGTATTCGAGAAAAAAAAACATGGCCGCCTTTATACACGTCGCATTGAATATTTTGAGCCTTCTGATTGGTTAACCCTTCTATTGGTGAACTATAAAATGAGTCAGCTCATTTTGGCTGGCTGACTAGTACACCAGGGTACCCAAAAATTCCAACATGCCACTCCACACTATAACACCAGTATTTGAGTCTGTGCGTCATAGGACAATGTCACTTCTCAGGTCCGCGTCCCATAAACAAATGCCCATTACCTGCATTATGGTAAAACCTCCTCTTATCACTGAACATCGCAGTGTGTCATTTGACTTCCCATGTGGTCCTTTTGCGACACCACTACAGACGTGGTATTTTGGATTAAGTAGAAAACTAACTAGAGGCACAGGAATCCTACAGCAACAAAAGAATTTCCAACGGTCTATGATGATACTCTTGGGATCTTATTTGCTCTGATTTTCGGATGTTGTGAGAGCTACAACTGTTGCCCTTGTAATGCGTCGATCTTGGCGAGTATGTGGCGGCCGAGAACCTGGTTTGCCGGTGTAGGAATATATATTTGACCACTATCGCCAAAATTGAAGCACATGCGTCTCTGTGATATGGCCTTTTCCACAATCTCAAGGGGTACGGTGACCGAAATTTACCAACCCAATCGTTCTTAACAAATCGTTTATAATTAAGATCGAATTGAACGGCAACGCTTCTTGATCATTTCCCATTAATGCAATACTCCTCAAAGGCTCTATCCTTAGACCTACGTTGATTCTTATCTTCATTAACAACCTTATCGATTTCATTGGTTCCTACCTAGTTACTTATGCTGACGACACAACAATTTACTCCTGTCTTAAAAGCAAGTCCGATAGGTCGGATACAGTAAAACTGGCAGCTGTTCTTGAAAATGACTTCCAATCAGTTGTTAACTATGACAAAAAATGGCTTGTAAATTTTAACGCGTCCAAAATGAAATTACTATCCTTTAACCATCATAGAGAACCATGCTTGCTTTCCATCAGCATGGCCAAGGCTGACCTTCGGGAGAGCAACTCATTGAGCAACTCTTGGGTTCGCGTTTTCTACTAACAAGTAGATTATATTGAATCAAGTGCTAGATACTCTGGTAAGAAAGTTGGTTCTCTGTGTCGTGCCAGAAGATTTTCCTCGTCAAAATACATCTTGCACATTTATAAATCTACTATTCGTTCGTGCATTTCATATTGCTATATCTGGTCTGGTGCCCCGGATATCTATCTTGAGATTCCCTACAAAATAAGGAGCTGTAACGTTATCAGTCCACACTTGGCATCACGATTTCGATCACTTTCCCGCCACTGTAACGTGGCTTCCCTCTGTCCTTTCTATAAATATTTTCATGGTAATTTTTCTGATGATTTCTCTTCCTTGGTGCCTCGACCGAATGAATTTAAGCATAATACTATATTAGCAAATATGTTTCATCGTTTTAATGTTTACATACCTAGAAAAAGCCATATATATATATATATATATATATATATATATATATATATATATATATATTGCCCTTTCACTACAGAATTCATAATTAAAGGAATGAAATTATTACCTGTAGAACAACATTTCCGCCACGAAAAACATTTTAAATGCAGCAAAATTTACTATAATTGAAAAAATAGAAATAGACAGAAAAGATAACCTTAGAAAAATACTAGAGGAACGTGAAAACAAAAAGATATTGTGCC
>CAHIKZ030000181.1:2750000-2862500 GCA_903632075.3 Acanthosepion pharaonis
AAAATTAATAAGTTACCGTCAAGACCCAGCGCAGATAAATAACACAAACATTTTATTATAAGCCGAGTGTTTTTAATCTCTATTTACTCTTTAACAAAATGTTGTAATCTATGGAAGGTTACTAAATATAATAACTAAACGGAGGTTGGTAATGAACGATAATAATTAGGGCAAGAACAACACATACAAGATTCGCCAGCGGCACGTAGAAGTAGTAATCAACTGTTAGAAGTGAGTCAAGTGAATTCTACAATGAATCTCCAAATGAAGGATATCTACCATCCGCCCCCCCCCAGTCAGATGAAGTTAAAGGCGGATTTAATGTGGGTTATCCGAGCCCGTATGCTCGGCCAAAAATTCCCCGTATACCCCGTCTAAAACGGGGTCGGGTAGCTGCTTCCCGGGACGAGAATCTGCTCTTCAACATAGCTTTGTCTGGGGATCCTCTCTTCCCGAGACAGAGTTTGACCAGCACAGCTGGAGACGAATCTCCAACTGCAGGATATCTACCAACCGCCCCACGCGATCAGATGTGACACAAGGCCGAATTTAATGTGGGGTATCCTATCCTATAGGCTCGGCCAAAAATTCCTCGTCAAAAACTGGGTCGAATAGCTGTTTCCCGAGACGAGACTCTGCTCTTCGAAATAGCCTTGTCTGGGGTTCCTCTCTGCCCGGAGACAGAGTTTCATCAGCACAGCTCGAGACGAATCTCCAACTGCAGGATATCTACCAACCGTTCCACGCGATCAGATGTGGCACACGGCCGAATTTAATGTGGGATATCCGAGCCCGCAGGTTCGGCCAAAAATTCCGCGTAGACCCCCGTCTAAAACGGGATCGGGTAGCTGTTTCCCGAAAGGAGACTCTGCCCTTTGACATAGCCTCGGCTGGGGATCATCTCTGCCCGGAGTCAGAGAGTTTGAACAGCACAGCTGGACACGAATCTCCAAATGCAGACCAACATACAGTATTTACTACTGTATTTATGTGAGTGGGGGCATACTCATTATCGTTCGTAGGTATGCTACAACACAAAACAAACGTGTTACTATATTATTCCTGTTTCTCCTCATCTCAAATCACAGGCCAACATTCTACGAACGTTTGTAAACTTAAAAAGATCTGAGAAAGGCGCCCTGGGAATTGCGATAAAGAGAAAGAAATGTAGACAAAAATGGACACTTAAAAAACGGACATCAACTCATGTTTCATTACAGATATCAACAATTAATTTTTTAAAATGTTTTATAATGTTACGAGCATCATTCATTAATGACCCGAGCCTATCCGAGCCTAATTGGCATCTCTAGGATTCATAAGGTTACTAAGTACTAGGAGTCATTCATTCCCTGGAATATTTGCCTGCAACTGACCACTCGTATCCGAGGATGCCCGTCTACTCGGGCGGCTAGCCAATCAGGTACGTTGTGTTTGTCAACACTCACAGAGCCCACCTGTGGCTTATAATGCAGCTATGTTGAGCGGATCTTAATACATGGAAAAAGCTTGTTATCTTGCGTGATAATCTGATCAAGGCTAGCTCGCTCAAACACACGTTCACTTCGTGCTAGGTCGACGGCTTCCATTTTCACTCACAAGACTTGGATCAGCCCGTGGTATGGTTTTCAGGCACTCCCCAATCAAGAAGTCACCTTCCTGAAAAAAATCGATCATGGTGAAATTCGAACCCGGATCTTATGGTCCGAAAGTGAACGTTCTAACAACTCGGCCACGTGCCTGCAAATAAAACTGGAAGAAAAAGTCAAAGGCTTTTCCCAGACGTTGTGTCAAGAGTACTAAAGTGTTAAAAACATTTAATTTCTTCTTCTATCTGCCGTGTCACTTAAGGACGTTGGCGATCACGGCTATCTACAATTTCCTTTCCTTTGTAGACGTTAATAAAGTTTGTACTTCTGTTATCTCTCCTAAAGCCTGTTTTGCCATCCAGTAACTGGCTGCCATATAGAAAGACTGATATTACATAATAGTTCAGTACTCTTTTATTTGCTTTTAACAAAGTTTTCCTATTTCTTAATACTTTGCTTGGCTTTTGAAAGTCATCTTTCGCTATCCCAATGTTCCATCGGATTTCAGTGTCACACTTTTCGTCCTCTTTGTCTACAAAACAGAATTTATTAATGCTGACAGAGACTCTCCATTAATCATCTGAGAGACCCCTCTCTGCCTTCCATCAGTATGGCTGATGCTATCCTCCAGGAAAGTGACCCATTGCGCTTTCTCGGGCCAACGTTCTCAGCTGACATGAAGCGGAAAGACTATATTGAATCCTTGATAGGTCACTGTGCCGGGCGAGACAATTTTTCGCCTCTGGAATCTATCTTGCATATATATATAAGCCTACCATTCGTCCATGCTTAGAATATTACTGCCATATATGGTCCGGTACCCCTGCTATTTACCTGGAGCTCCTTGATAAGATCCAAAGAAGAATCATCAATATTATTGGTCCTGATCTGGCAGGTCGGCTTCAGTCACTTGCCCACCGCCGTAAGGCTGGCTCTCTGTGCCTTTCTTATAAATACTTTCACGGTAATTGTTCAGGTGAGCTTTTCGCTACGGTACCTAGATTGTATGAATTTAAGCGCAATAGTACCCTGGCAGCGAGACCTCATCAATTTACAGTTGAGCTAGCTAGATTTAGCCGCAAATTCTATGCTGACAGGTTTTTTCTCGCTCTTTGTGGAACTCCCCTGTGGCTCCATGCTTTCCATCCAACTTTAATCTACAAAAATGTTAATGCAATGCCAATCGCTATCTACAATTCTCCTGATTGCTTTTTTCTCTTTCTCCACGTTGCTAATGTATCTGTTCCTAACCCCTCCACGCCCTGTAACCCTTGCTTGAGGCGACATCGATTAGAAAGAAAGGAGACTTGTTTATAAATAATATATATATATATATATATATATATATATATATATATATATATATATATTAAGACATTTTTATGTTTATACATTCTTTTTTATATATATAATATATGTAATATATATAAATTATATATATAATGTATAAACATAAAAATGTCTTAAAAATAATTTTCGGATGTCATTTGTTTACATTTGGATACGAATCGAGCAGATATGTATGTACGTGAGAAAATCATGGAAAATTGTAGTCTAAAAACAGTAAAATCAACCTTGCTAAACAAAACGCTCCTCTGTGGCGAAACCGGTAAAAGCAAGTCAGGCTATATGGCGGTTCCGTATAGGATACAGGTTTGATTCCTGTTGGAGGACGCACATTTTCTATGACAATTTCTCGGACATTCAGGCCGGTAAATGTTGTCAATACTGTTTATTAAAAACGGAGCATTTACTTAAATATTTGTATCTATAATAAAAAAGAATGTATAAACATAAGAATGTCTAAAATAATTGTCGGACTTTGTCCATAATATATATATATATATATATATATATATATATATATATATATATATATATTCGAATCTCTCGTCGAATTCGACATATGAGGGTCAAACAGATCAGTTCCTAGGAAAATAACAGCACATGAGATTTGATTATAGTGGTGAAGGTTTCGTGCAGGACCATCTACACTCTTTGAAGAGCCGAATACAGAGACCTGGTGCACTACGTGCCACAAGGTCCCCAAACAACCCACCGCAGGTTTTGAATTTAGAGTTGTCCTTCTCCTAGACCAGATGCCATCCAAGGCTACAGAACCCAGTCTTTCTTGCTATTTACCCATAGCTGGAGGGAGAAGAGAATTCACACCTTTACCAAGGGTATTAGTACGTAAGTGAATGTAAATGTATTCGACTGGATTCCTCAATCCAAGCCGCTATTCATTACAACACCGTGTATATATATATATATATATATATATATATATATATATATACAGGTCCGCAAACCGAAAATCTATGTTCGCTACGTAGACGATATTTTTATTTTAGCCAATATCATTAAAGAAATAGAGGCACTTACGACCACATTTGAGAAAAACTCCGTCCTTAACTTTACATATGAACTTAGCCAAAAAAACAAATTTCCATTCTTAGATGTCCTTGTTGAATACAGCAATAACTCTTTCATTACATCATTATACAAAAAAACCCACCAGCAAAAACTCGTGCCACCTTAACTTCAAAAGCGAATGTCCACTTAGGTACAAAATATCTGTAATAAAAAAACTTTCTAAATAGAACACACCAGAACTCATCCTCTCGACTACTCTTCCTCAAAGAACTTAATAACGTTAAACAAACACTAATCAACAACGGTTTCCCTAACTACCTTATAGACCAAAAAATTAGACTATTCCTCTCCAAAGCAAGTAATAACGATAGCGAACAAACAGCCAAAAATCACATACACATTTATTACAAAAACCAAATGCATATCAATTACAAACAAGACGAATCTTCTCTAAGGCATAATATAAAGAAATATACTACTCCAATTGATCCGAATAAAAAAATCAAATTAATTATCTATTATAAAAAATTTAAAATAGCCAACCTTATCCTCAAAAATAACAACACACCAACAAAGTCAAAATTACAAAGAACGAACATTATCTATGAGTTCAAATGCCCCTTAAGGAACTGTGTTCCTGATCAAACCGGACTCATAAATAATTACATCGGTTACACAACCACATGCTTATCCAGACGTCTTACGTTACACCTATCTGATCACAGCTCCATTAGAACCCATTTAAACACACACACAGATTTACCCGATTCCATTAGGAACATACTAGTAGAACACACAAAATATATTAACTGCATCCACCTGCAAAAAAGACTAAAAATAATGGAAGCTTTAATAATAAAAAAGAAAAAGCCAACTCTTAACAATATTAACTACGAACAAAGCCACAATGTGCTAATCGTATTCGGAAATTAAAAACATCCCTACCACACTGATACAAACACAGAACCGCACACACTCAATTAAGCTGAAAATCGAATCATCCTTGATAATGGCTAAAGGTATAGCCGAAAGCGCTCGGAAATATAAATCATTTGGACAGTTCTTACACACCCTTTGTCCAGAAGAGAAAGCTCTTGTTCGAACACAAGAAAAATTAAATAAAAAGCTTAACCGTAGTACCTTGTCTGTCGTTTTTAATGAAATATGCATAAAGGAAGGATTGCTGCCTAAATATACAACTATATATATTTTTACGAACCCCCCCTCTCCTTTCTTCCTTTTCTCCAACCTTATCGATAGCGAAGGTAGAGGAGGGTCGTAATTTGCGTTACTGTGTTTAACATTTTACATTATTTTTTGTGTAATATATTTCTTTCCCAAAGGTCTCTTTCCGATTGATCAGACACGGCCGGGCGGAATCGATTTAGAAACAAACACGGTAGGCGACAAACAACAATAGAAACAGGAAATATAAATTTATTAACAAACATGAAATCGTGGAAAGATAAAAATAAAAATAAAAAACCGCCAAAACAAAAATGACGATATGTCAAGACTAAACATTTAAACATTGAGGACAAAATAGTGGGAGGAGAGCGTCCTTTAAGAAAGGTAAAAATGAAAATCAGCCTATGGCCTTGTGCCATACTGCCACGAATTTATAGAGCATGTGCTATACCTGAACGGATTCACAAAACATCAACATTTAAGACAGTGTGGAAATAAACATATAATTTCATGAAAGTACAAATACGAAAAAAAGGTACATCTAAACAAAACGGGGTACAAGAAAAATAAACTTAACTTAGGATAAAGTCCTTTTTCACTAATAATGTCTCTTAGTCTTATCTATTTCTTTCCTTTTTCTTTTTCCTTTTCTATTTCTTTTTATAAGGGTCTATTTTTTAGGTATTCTCTTACTTCCTCTTTCGTTTCGTCGTCTAGGGGCTCGGATGAAGCAAAAAATACGTTTTCTCTCTCTCTCTTTCGTCCTGGTATGACAGCATTCCCGCTCGAGATGATCTGTTCTTTCTTTCTTTCTTTCTTTCATTTCCCTTTCGTCCTTCGTTTAAGGGTTTGTTGCCGGTTGAAACTGCTATCTTTCTCCTCGATGTATCGGCGTTAGGCGTACGTCGTCAAGCGGGTCCATCTATCCAACTCGGAGACTAATTCTCCTCGCACTTTTTTCGAACACATCTTCTCAGTCTGTATACTAAGACATTTGCCAAAGGTCCGGCAAGCCCGCAGGCCTGGCGAAGACTTTACGGACACATGCTATCGGCCCGCAGGCCTGCACGAATACTAACATTTTCGTTTCACAATTCGTTTCCGTTTTCTTCTTGTCACGTGATCAATTTTCAAAATATTAAAATTTTCCCATTATGGGTGGAATGAGGTCATCGACTCTCTCTCTTATCTTCAGGGTCAGAGAAAGTTTAGTTTAAAATGTTTCAACCTATCCAAACCGGAACCTATCCGTGTAGATCATGCTGTCAACAACTTGACCAAAAGAGAAGGAAAGGGTACACTCTGGTCAATCTTTGTCGCCACTAAGTCTACCTATATTTTGGGGTTTACTATCTTTACATTTTCTGCAAGTACTGGGCTCTTTATTTTAGAATGCTTCTAAAATATAAGCAATGGTATAGTTTTTAATAAAAACTTTTTATAATACATTTAGATCGGGGTTCGTAACAATATATATATATATATATATATCTGTTCGGCCAATCACCAGTTTTTGCCTTCAAAATGTTCCCTGAATTCTGCCAACATTCTGTTTTCTACAATTTACACCTGTCTCTTTCTAATTCTAAGCACAAGTCTTCTTTTCGTTTCTATTACCCTTAAAAACTTACTTGTTGATCATATGTTCCATCCATGGTATTCTCGGTTTGATTTGGTTTGTTTTGGTATGATGTGGTTAATTTTACGGCATGTCAACCTCAATGGGTTATTTAATGCCAGTAATTTTTTTTTTTCAAAAATGTATTGCTGGTAATAATATTTTACAAAAATTTGTTGCTGGTACTAAAAAATATTTTTACACTTTCATAGTGTTTTGACCCCAGTTTTGGATTAACTATTTGCCCATAGCAGGTACCTAACAGGTACTACCACCACGGGTCAGGGGGGACCTGAGAACATCAGCAATTAAGAGGTGGTTCCACGCTCCTCAAAACTTCCTGATCAGAGGCCGTACTGCTGGATGTAGTTTATCGTCATACCCAGGACGATATGGTATACTTGGTATCCTTCGGTAGTCCAATATTTCTGTTGCCTCTTCTGTTCATCTGTAAGGAAATTGCCCCATTTATACTGCTATATAGGATGATTAATATTATATAAAATCCAGCACTCTTTCACTTGTTTGTAACGAACTTTTCTTGTTTCTTAATAATTTGCTTAGCTTTTGGAAGGCACCTTTCGTCTTTACAATACGACTTCGGATTTCGGTACCAAATTTCCATCGTCTGTTACTGCACTGCCCAGACAAGTTAGATTTTGGTACAATCTTGATTTTGACGTTTCCAATTTGTAGCTTACATACTGGGGTGTACCTCTTACAACTGATGGTTAGTCCTTCCTTCTCGCTTTCCTTTACTACCCTGTCAAGGAGTTCCAGCCGTTTTCCTCCTGTTTCTTCTATCACCATAGTGTTATATGCGTGTAATTAGTACTACCAAATCAATATCACAGAAAGAACAACCCTTCAATAAGCTGTAAATGATAATTTAATTGGGACACTTATTTGCGGTTTAAAAATCAACCAACATTTGATAAATTCTCAAATTCCATTAAATATCTCAATAAGATTTTTTTTTAATACCTCCTATCCGAAAACCCTCATATCCGGAATCCCGCATATCCGGAATTCCGCATGTTCGGACATGATTTTGATGTGTAGATTTGAATCATTTGGCTGATATGTAACTGATTTGAAATTTCTATTTTTCAGGAAATTTACTTTGGAAAATTGCTTATTTCCCCCTAATGGCTTGTATTGGTACAAAAGATGATGAGAATAAGAGGAAAGGGTGACAACGAGACACATCTGCAACAAGACAGCGACGAGATGCATTATTGTGATGAAACCTGGGCTGAAATTGAAAAAGCTACTGAAAAGGTTGTCAGTTTTATGGAAAGCCAACATTCAGATATGACGATTGCAATAACGCACACAGAGTTAAAGTGTTTTTCGTTTAAAAAGTTTCAAGAATAAAAACAAAACGAAATGTGGAAAAAGGTGAGAATGACATTAAAAGAGAAAGAATCATCATGCAACAGCGATTAAAAAATCCTCGTTACATTATTTGTTTTGCATACGTGGCATACTTAATTTAATGATTTTTTATTAACATTACATAATTTATTTCTTTTTCTTTAAAATCAATTCCGTTATAATTCACTCAACATTAGCTTATTTTGTTTAATATAAAACATTGAAAATAAATGTTAAACCTGATTTCAGTTCTTTTATTTTAATCGAAATTATGCCCTTCATATCCGTAACCAATTCCTCATATCCGGAAGGATTTCTTAGTCCGATTGTCAGGGTTTCTGTATAAAGAAACATCAGCAATCAAATTGTTCATTTTAGTGTCCCTCATATCCGGAATCCCTCATATTTACACTTTATAAGCAATTCCTCATATCCGGAAGGCCTTCTTAGTTCTGTTGTCAGGTATTTACTATAATTTGTTCCAAGAGTAGAGATTAAAAAATTATTTAATTCATTTTTAATTAAAACTTGATTATATTGCCTTTAATTTGTTTCAATTCAACAAAGCCTATAGCCTGGTTCACACTTCTCCCCGGTCTTCGAACTTTTGAATGTAAAACCGTTTGAGTAAGAGGTTAGTTTACACTACCCCGTAAAAAAAAAACTCCTGCTACAGCAACCATAGCAAGATCGCCAAATGTTTTGAGGCGATGGGCATATATTCCACACAAACCTCGTGTTAGTGGTAACTATGGACGTTCCACACACCACCACCCCACCGGTTTTTTGAACAGGAGCAGATTTTTATCCTTTGTTTCCCGTTTAGAGTTGGCTTTGTGGTTCTTTCTATAATCTACTTCGACTCTATACTTCTAATGTCTCTGTCTGAACTCTGAAATGTCTCTAAAATTACTATTTATTTATTTCGTTCTCCTCTCCTTTCGTTCGCCTTTTTGTTATATTCCGTGATAATAGGAATGTCAACGCGGTGGATAACTAAATAAAGGTTATTGTAAAAGCAGTAGTGGGTGCTGCTGTTTGGAAGGTCGAATAGTTCTCAAGTAAGTCGGGGTCGTACTCAACAGATCCCAGCAAAGGGATGTGGCACAAGGCCTAGTTTAATGTGGGGCAATCCGAGCCCATAGGCTCGGCCAAAAATTCCCCATAACTCCGCATAAACGGGTCCGTCTACCTCCCCGGACGAGACACTGTCCTTCGGCATAGCCTCGTCCGGTTTCCTCTCTGCCCTAAGCCAGAGAGTTCGGCAGCAGCTAAGATCAGAATAACAGATCCCAGCAAGTCGATATTTACTAGAACACGAGGGTAGATGTGGCACAAGGCTTGGTTTAACGTGGGTCTTCTGAGCCCGTAGTCTCGGCCAAAAACTGCCCGTAGAACCCGTATAAACGGGATCGTGTTGGTCAACCTCCACGAACGAGACTCTGCCCTTCGGCAGAGCCTCATCCGGGTTTATCTCTGGCAGAGAATTCGACCGTCTAGCTGGAACAGATCCCAGCAAGTCAATATTTACTTCACACCCCCCACGAGGGAAAGATGGGGCACAAGGCCGAGTTTTACGTGGGTTTTCCGAGCCCGTAGGCTCGGCCAAAAAATGCCCGTAGAAACTGTAAAAACAGAATCGGGTTGGTCAACCTTCCTGAATGAGACTCTGCACTTCGGTAAAGCCTCGTCCGGGTTCCTCTCTACCCGAAGACAGAGAGTTCGACCGTCTTGCTGGAACAGATTTCAGCAAGTCTCACATAGTCCGTAACCTTACGGATACTTATAGGAAGTTACTTAGACGGTTTATTCCATTACATCACTTTTTTAATAAATGTTCCTCTCATATAAGGCCCAAGAGCCACTCAACGTTGCTGAATGATGTTATGGATGTGAAAGGAGTTCAGATTAGTAGGCTAGATATTATTTAACTCTGGATGTGCAGAAGTTAATTTGGTAAAGGTCTGGGAAACATTCTCTTGGAAGATTATTCCACAAAGTAGTAGTCCTTGGCAATAAGCTGACTGAATGTCACTTCCTTCTCACTAATGGAATACGAAAGGAGTAGCGATTAATCGATCCTGTGTACGTGGCACGGTGGGTCATAGCTTTAAAGGTTTGAAATGGCGGAATTAAGAAATGTAGCTCGTCTGAACATTTAATATGGATATAGCGATAAGGAGCTGTGGAGTTTAAAATAACTCATCCGATACAAGGTTGCTTAGGCGCTTTTGAACTCTGTATAGGTTGAAAAGTGAGGATTTAGCAACTACAGATTTTGAATAAACATGAGTTCTAACAGACGTTCAAAACACAACCGTTCAAGATTGGAGAAAAAATATCAGAGTTTAATCGGTAATGAGGAAACGTTACAATATTGGTTTGGGAGTTATTGAATGTTACAAGCATTTTTCGCATTTAGCTGTTAGAGCATCTAGGTGTAACAGCTCAATGCGAAAAATGAAGAAATAAAATAAAATAAAAAAATATAAAAAATAAATAATAAAAAATCTAGCTCTAACAACTCAAAGCAAAAAATAAGAAGAGATCAGTTGCCAAGATCTGATCATCTAGAATTTTGAAACTTTTCATAAACTGTGGTATCATGTGCATAGGTATTTATTAATGATATGAGAATATTCATGGGTAGATCGGCAATAAATTGCTAATAAATAAACATACAGAGAGTAGGACTGAGAATAAACAAAATATTACAATATATAATCAATATTGAACCATAATGTATTGCTTTGAAACAATGGTCAACAGTCTAGTCTCATAGACGATTGCCAATGTAAGCTAATGCTTTGCCCTTTTTTGGTTGTTTTGTTTTCTTTTTTCAGTTCTGATAAGAAAATATCGGTATGATAACTTTCTGCTTGAAAAGAGTTTATTGTATTTTCTTGTTAATAAAGCTAGTATCCGTTTAAGGACAAATGAATTCTATAAGAAACATCACTTTGAATGTTAGCACTATTTCGGAGTGCGGAAACATAATTGGCCCAAGAGAAAAGTACACGGAGAGAAGGAGAATGTTTTACAAGCGGAGTAATTTTTCGACGTGATAACTAATCTCCCCTGTTCTTTGCCAATGGCTACATTGAAATACGCTATAGCAATTTGAAAGCACTAACAATGAAATTCCAGAAGTAGACTTAACAACTTAATTACAGCGCAAGCATCTCGCAAATTACGTCCCACTTATGACAGTCCATTACCGCTCACTGAATTAGTGCGCGGGTATCATAGAAACATTTCCATTTCGTTCGTTACGCTGGAAATTACTGGTACTTGATGTTAATACCATATGAATGGAGTCCATCTTATTTAATTTTAATTCAGTATGAATTCTATTCAGAGATTATTGAGTTATGTTTGTTTTCTTCACTGCAAAATAGTGGAGAAATTCAAGATAAATCGTAAGATATGTATGAATAGACTGAGATAGATAGATAGATAGATAGATAGATAGATAGATAGATAGATAGATAGATAGATAGATAGATAATGAACAGATGAGATGAGATAGATAGATAGATAGATAGATAGATAGATAGATAGATAGATAGATAATGAATAGATGAGATAGATAGATAGATAGATAGATAGATAGATAGATAGATAGATAGATAGATAGACAATGATAGATAAATAATAGATAGATAGATAGATAATGAATAGACTGCGATAGATAGATAGATAGATAGATAGATAATGAACAGACTGAGATAGATAGATAGATAGATAGATAGATAGATAGATAGATAGATAATGAACAGACTGCGATAGATAGATAGATAGATAGATAGATAGATAGATAGATAGATAGATAGATACTGATTCGTTTTCTACGGCTAACCATTTTCTTGTTATCTAAAGCCAGAAAATAATTCTACATTGTAAGAAATCTTTTTTTGAGATAATGATTTCGTGATAAAAGTGTTAGTAATTAACACGTCGCTGGGCAGAAGAGGTTTATTCATACTTTTCCTGTTTTTATTTACACGTAAGTGATTATAACAAACAAAAATGGAATTGGAACACGGCTCTTCGATTAACAATTCCTTTACACCAGCCGTACATCCAATCTTACAGGTTTGAAGTTGCTTAAAGACTGACATAGATAGATAGATAGATAGATAGATAGATAGATAGATAGATAGATAGATCAGACTAATAGTTGATAATCGAATTGAAAAAAAGAAGCCTTCTATGTAATACGTTTATTACCTCGAACTTCATGGACTTAACTTTAGCATTAATAAAGCCATTATTAGTCTGAATACGTTCCTCGGCGGATTTATTTCCAAATATATACTGAAGAAAATAGAAAACGAACAGGAATAATCTATGTTTAACCATATCAGTTACTATCAGTTACCAATCTCTATTCAATTTCATTATATATATATATATATATATATATAAATAAAAGAAGAGAGAAATCGCAAACGTTTTTGGTTGTAATGTGGATTTTTTAAAATATATATTATATTTTATTTTCCCTAATTTTGCTACACGGGTTTACGGCCTCCCGACCTTCTTCAGGCAAAGAGTGGCTGCTTCTACATATTATTAAAATGAATTAATTTTCCTTGTGGTTTTCGATGTTAAACATTCTCTTTTCCTTTTTTTTTTTTTTTTTTTTTTTTTGCTAGTAGTGACGCAAATTTCTTTCTTGGACTTCTGCTTAAAAGGTAATAAAAAAATTAAGATTGGTCCGAGAAAGTGTGTGAAAAGATATCCATATTCTTATCTTTTAAAGACCCCTATACACACGAACCTTACACAATATAGGGAAGTGTGTGTTTATATATATATATATATATATATATATATATATATATATATATATATATGTGCATATGTTTGTGTGTATGTATATATGTGTGAGGGTGTATATATATGTATATATATGTGTATACTAATTCCTTATCATAAGACAGTATGTATGCATAGAGAGGAAATATACATATACATACTAGCAAATACGCACGCACAATACACAAAAATGAAAATAGATTATACAGGGTTATTAAAAGATAAGAATACAGATATCGTTCCACACCCATTCTCGAATCAATCTTAATTGTTTTATTACCCTTTAAGTAGAAAAACTTTCTTACCACCCGTCCAAGAAAGATATTTGTGTCACTACTAGCCGCCAAAAAGAGAATGTTTAACATTGAAAACCGTAAGGAAAATTAATTCATTTTAATAATATATGGAAATATCCACTCGTTGCCTGAAGAAGGTCGCAGAACAGGAAACCCGTGTAGCAAAATTATGGAAAATAAAATATGATATATATTTTTAAAAGAATCCACATTACAACGAAAAATGTTTGCGGTTTCTCTCTTTTTAAAATATACACTTTTCTCTCGTTGGAACAACTATATCCTCTTCCCTATATATATATATATATATATATATATATATATATATATATATAAATGGCGGAGTAAGTAATGACTTCTCCAGTTACTGCTACGTAGTAACCACTTATTTAAGACGTTGCATACTGAGAAAGGCAATATTCGGAAAATGTTATTGAACTTCGAACTTCATGATCTTTTCAGTTGGAACTTTCAATGTCCAGGGCTTGACCCGGAGCCAGAAGCAAAAGCAGTTAGTGACAGACATAGCATTTTGAAAGCACGATGGAAACTTCTTGGACATATTTTCCGAATGGATCCAGAATGCCCAGCTAACAAAGCCATGGTGTTTTACTTTGAAAAGACTGACTTCAAAAAAGTTCAGAGGTCATCCAAGAAGCACCATAGTCACAACGCTGAACCGAGACATTCAAAGAACAAGGCAGAAAGACCCCACTTTTCCTTTGGATAAATTTACAATCAAGGAAGATCTGCAGCAAATCCGCAAACTAGAAGAGGACAGAGAAATCCATTTTACAAGGACACAAGTGGATAAAAGCATTGGTTGAAGTAATCCAAAAAGTAACTTTAAACAAAGAGTTTTGAGTTCAATAACTGGCCACAACAGAGGCAACAATTACTTGGAGAGTTGAGTTACTGAATTGGAATTTCGGCTCAAATCGGTCTTTTGACCGGAATTGGACTTATAGGCCCGAATCAGAATTAAAGTGAGGTTTTGAAGTAACATGGAGGGAATTGAAGAATTGAAAGTTATTTCTTAAAAATTATTATTGTTGTTTTCTAAACTGGACCGAAGGTCCCTTTAGCTTTAGTCCACAGGCCCAATTTACCCCTCCTCAGGAATGCGGCTTTTAACATAGTTTAAAAGAATTCAAAAACCGTCTTTTCTTATGCAGCAGATGCTGTCAGTTCAGATTTTAATACAGATAACTGACAAGCTTCGACGCGTGTTAAATTCAAGGTAAGTTCTCAGTTTGTAATTATCAGTGCACAACTGCCTTTTGTGATTTGCGTATTCGAGTGGCTCCTCCGAATGAAACGACCTTCAAAGATATTTTTTAAAAAAACAGCTTCTGCCGCTTTTATTCAGCCCTTAAATCTGTGCAACAGACAAACACTGACAGTCATCCCTTGGGTTGTCACGTTGATCTCACCCCTTTCGGAAGTAATATTAATTGTAATAATACGTTTCCATAGAGAAAAGCCTCGACACTCTCAACCTGTTAGCGTTGCTGTCAGTTGAAATATATAAAATCATTTTACTAAGTGGGTGAGTCTTAATCGTAACAATTAAAAGCCAATTGCAAAATAGCTGAACCAGATGAATGATTCACAAGAAATCTCCACATATCAGCCACATTAGATATCTCACCCACCCCCACCGCAATTAATCTCATTTATGATGAAAAAGACCATTGCCTTAAAGCTGTGCGTCATTTCTTTGCAACTTGTCATGGCAAATGTAATTTAGTATAAGGTGAACTTTGACAGTCTGCATTTTGCGAGAGACATGATGACCTCATGTCAATGGAGCCAGATAGGAATCAGCTCCATTTTTAATAGCTTTCAATTACATCTACTATTGAGAAAATAGGAATTTAAGTCTAACAAAAACATGGGCTCTCGGAACTTCTCACTTATATTTTTAAATATATGACAATTTTTAGCATATATGAAGCATATTTAATGAGTAAAAGATGGCGATACACGACTTTATATATAATACGGAGCCTGGAGAGGAGCCTACTCCAATTTTTATTAGAGTCGGAGCCGTAACCGGGACCTGAATGGCTTTAAAATCAGTCATATAATAAAATCTTGGCTGAGACTCAACATTCAAAAATAAAAATATATTAAATTCGCTGTACTATAGATCCTAAATTTCAACATAGGTCGTAGTTTAAAAACAAGTTCTCTGTGGCTGAATGGTCAGGATTAATGATAGTTCCGTATAGGATACAGGTTCGATTCCTGTTGGAAGTTTCTTGAACATTCAGGCAAGGAAATGTAATTAATACAGTCTAATTTTTAAAAAGAGCTTTTATATTTAAGTGTATTCATAAGAAAAAATTTTTAACACAAAATATATTAAAATATATGTCTGATTTAATGCATTTCATAATATATATATATATGTGTGTGTGTTTATATTTAATAAAGTTAATTTCAGTATAACTGAATTAACAAGAACAAATATGTCACGAAAATGTTTTGTTGCAAACATAAAAATGAGGTGTGCCTGTCTACATATAATCTGCGTGACCGTCGTCAATACTGAATACTAAAAAATTAAATTTCATTTTCACAAAAGAACAAAAATCAGAGTTAATTCACACATCTTGACGTATGAGATCTCTACGTCGTTTTTATATATATATATATATATATATATATATATATATATATATATATATATATATGACCCTGGAATCCGTTTACCTGGATCTTTAGGTTGATATTAGCTTTGCTCTACTTCGTGTATTGAACATTTTATGTAGTTACTTTTACTCGTTTTGGGGTTTTTTTTCTTTGGACTCTGAGCTTGAATTCTGGACGATTGTTTTCGCCTCAATTTCATGTTCTTAGTTCTTTCTTTTTTTTTATTCTACATTTTCCTTGGGTACTGGTTTGTTCAACTATGCCGAAAAAATACCTAAGGTTTTCCAAGCGAGTACCACCATATATATATATATATATATATATATATATATATATATATATATATATATATATATATATATGAAGAAATATAGTCTTAAGATGTGCTATAGTTATGGGATAAAGTGCTCAATATCAGAGATAGAGCGTGTGTAAATATAAAAATCAACATAGAAGTCAACACTTAGAGGCGACAGTCTGTTTCATGCTAGACGCAATCGTCAGGACTGACGACTGCGTCTAGCATGAAGCGTCTAAGTGTTGACTTCTATGTCGCCTCTAAGTGTTAACTTCTATGTTCACTTATATATATATATATATATATATATATATATATATGTATGTATGTATATATATCAGAGAAAGAACAAATGGAATAAAAATCCTCTGATCCTAGTATATACTTTTAAAAACGTGCTCAATAAAAGTAGAACAAAGATATTATTATTATATATTTAAGAGATTATAATAAAAACATTTTACATCGCAACACGCGTTTCATGTTTCAACAGTATGAATGTATTTCTTCGGGCGATGGTTGGTAACTGGTGATAAAATGCGAAAGGATTGAAATCAGAATTAAATTTTAACTTTCGAAAAGGGTAAAAAGATTTGTTCATAAATTTCCCTAATAAATCATTTTTATCACAAGTTATCTACCATCACCTGAAAAAGTACAATCATAGTATTCAAACATGAAAGCTTTTGTACAGCGATGTAAAATGTTTTTTATTATAATCTATTATAATAAAAATATTATAATATATATATATATATATATATATATATAGAGAGAGAGAGAGAGAGAGAGATAATATTAGTGGTTAATATACACACATATACATATATATATATATATATATATATATATATATATATAAAATATTTAAATACATACGTACATATACAAATATATATAAAAATTACAAGAGGATAGAATACAGGTAGAATTATATATATATATATATATATATATATATATATATGTGTATACGAGGGTGACTCAAAGATTTCGGGATAACATGTCTGTGTTATGAGTGCGAATAGTTAATGAAGTTCCCTCGTATACTTATATACATACATACCTGCATACATACATATATACATACATGCATACATACATACATACATTCATGCATGCATGCATACATATATATATACATACATACATACATACATATATACATACATACAGGAGGAATAACCGAAGTAGGGGTTGTAAATGAAAGGGTAATCTTCATGACATCAGCAAAATACAACTCACCCCTACTTACAATAGTGTCCAACGTATTTATGAAGATTAGAACATATCCGTTAGTGTTCACAGGTACGGTATATAATATATATATATATATATATATATATATATATATATATAATATGCCAAACAAGGATGACTTAATACTTTTTATTTAGTTTTTCCAACATCCTTATACATATATATACACACACGTGTGTGTGTGTGTGTGTGTGTGTGTGTGTGTGTGTGTGTGTGTGTGTGTGTGTGTGTGTGTGTGTGTTGTAACCCAAAAAAGGTTACTGAATGAGGAATAACCAAAACGAAGTTTGGAAATGAAATGGTAACATCAACAAAATAAAATACTCGCCAGCAATAAGCATATTGTCGTTATTAAATATATATATATATATATATAACCCATTGAGGTTTATATACTGTAAAACAAGTAAAACAAAACAAACCAATATATATATATATATATTGGTTTGCTTTGTTTTACAGTATATAAACCTCAATGGGTTATATATATATATATATATATATATATATATATATATATATATATATATATATATATATATAGAGAGAGAGAGAGAGAGAGAGAGAGAGAGAGAGAGGGGGGAGGCACGGTGGAGTAATGGATAGCGGCTTGGATTGAGGAATCGCAGAGCCGAGTTCGAATTCCATTCGAATTCATTACATATTCACTTACGTGCTAATACCCTTGGGAAAGGTATGAATCCTCTTCCTCTCCAGCTATGGGTAAAATAGCTGGACAGACTTGTCTAGGAGAAGGACAACTCTGAATTCAAAACCTGCGGAAGGTTGTTTGGGAACCTTGTGACAGGCAGTGCACCAAGTATCTGTAATCGTCTCTTTAAAAAGTGTGGATGGTCCTGCACTAGGCCTTCACCACTATGATCAAATCTCATGTGCCGGTGTCGGGCTGTCGGTTTCCTGAAACTGATCTGCTTGGCCCTCATACGTTGAATCTGGACAGGAGAGTCGATTATATATATATATATATATATATATATATATATATATATATATATATATATATATATATATATATATATATCTTCATATTTCGTGCCGATGGCTCTCAACATCGTAAACATAAAAAAAATATTATATACACTGACTCCATGTTATTGATCACAGCACTGAAAAACAAAATGTATAACCCACTCATCATTAAACTGCTCAGCAGGATCAATAGCTTAGAGATATTGTCTTCTGCTGTATACGAAACCACATTGGTGTCACAGGAAATGATAGAACAGATTCAAATGTAAGAAAAATATCAAACACATCAAACCCCTTAAATATCAAAATTCTATATACAGAGCTGAAACCCACAAATATTTTAGGGAGGAGTGGCAGAATATATGGAACTCCTACCCAAACAATAAACTGTATAAAATTAAACCTACTATAGAAGAATAGCATCAAAAACAGCAAACTAGACGAGAAGAAGTGATTATATTCAGACGCCATATTGGACATACTACAATAAACCATGCTCCGGTATGTCTGGCATGCCAAGTGCCATTCACCATAAAACACATATTGACACATTGCAGGAATCTTAATTTAATCTTAAAATACCACCAAACAACAACATTAAAGAACTTTTGCAAAATACTGACCTAGTTTATATATTCTAGTTTCTAAGAGAAATTAAGCTGATCTCAAATATAAAATTTTAAACTTATAATTGTAACTAACAGCAGTTTTACTATTTAAAATATTTTTTGACTGTTTGACGAGGCTTTATTTAAGAAAAAAAATATTAAATTTCAGTATTAAATGACCCAAATGTTTATTTATGTCGTAAAATAAACAAACAAATACACACACACACATATATATATATATATATATATATATATATATATACCCTTCCCTTCGGAAATGTTTTAATCCTCTTCTTCTCACTCCAGTTATGGGTAAATAGCAGGACAGACTGAGTTCTGCAGACTTGGATGGCAACTGGTCTAGGAGAAGGACAACTCTGAATTCAAAACATGCGGAGGGTCGTTTTGGGACCTTGTGACAGGCAGTGCGCCAGGTCTCTGTAATCGTCTCTTTAACAAGTGTGGTTGGTTCTGCACAAAGCCTTCACCACTATAATCAAATCATATGTGCTGGTGTCTGGGCTGTCGGTTCCTGGGAACTGAGCTGCTTGACCCGCATGCGCCAAATACGACGGCAGAGTCCACTATATCTGGGAGGAGGAGAAAAGGATTCATACCTTTCCCAAGGGTATTACCACGTAAGTGAATGTAATGGATCCTACTGGAATTCGAACTCGGCTCTCCGATACCTCAATCCACCGTGCCTATATATATATATATATATATATATATATATATATATATATATATATATATATATATATATATATATATATATTAAATTAACTGATTTAAAATATGTTTTTTTTCGATACACAGTTCTAACCATGTTTCAAAAATGGAAGCTAAAAGCTTCGAATTTAATTTTGTAATTAAATTAAAGACATTAGTTCAATTTCATCCTCAAGTGAATTTTGGAGTAACTTATTTTTAAAATTACTGGGTTTTAAAGGCACTGCAAAAATTCATAATTCACGTTTCCAAGGATACAGAGAAATCCATTCATCTAGACAAGGGGTGTTTGCTTGTTCATTATCGCTGTATTTCGTTGTATCATTTATTACTTACGTTTTGGCAGGGGTAGGGATGTATTTTTCAACGAATTCTGACATCCGTTTAATGCATGTCGTCTGGATTTTTTTATTTTTTAAAAATTTTATTGTTAACGGAAAAAAATTCTTAAGGCATTTTTTTTTCTGTTTGTATACTGAAAGATTTTGATGGGGGTGTTTAGGTTAGAATAAGTTTTATTTAACTAGGATTTTAAAAATATATTTTCACTTTTAATTTTTAATATACTTCTTTTTAAAACAAGAAAATGTATTAGAATTACTTACAGTATATAAAATTATTTTCACATCAAGTATAAGTATGTATATTACCAGGTCACAATTTTTTTTAAAAATTTATATTTAAATATTATTTAAGTAAAATTTATGACAATGACGGCAAAAATAACTAATTCATTTCTCTGATTTAGTAAACTTTTATTTTTATAAACTTAGTAATATATAGTTTCTCATGTAAGTACAAAGGACATGGGACATTTAATGGCCTACATATTCTAGCTTTTCATATTAATTTCATTTTACTGTAGGTGTTTTATTGGATTCTTAGGTTAGAATACGTATTATTTAACTACAATCTTAAAAGATGTTTAGGTTAGAATTCGTTTTATTTAATTACAATTTTAAATACAACTTTAAAATATTTCACTGTTAATTTTAATAGACTATATTTGTTTTAAAATAAGTAAATTTATTAGTATTACTTACAGTAAGTAAAATTATTTTTCCATATCAAGTATAAGTATGTATATTACCAGGTCACAATTTTTAAAATTTTATATTTAAATATTATTTAAGTAAAATTTATGACAATGACGGCAAATTCATTTCTCTGATTTAATAAACTTTTATTTTTTATAAACTTAGTAATATATAGTTTCTCATGTATGTACAAAGGACATGGGTCATTCAGTGGCTTACATCTTCTCGCTTTTCAGCTTAATTTCATTTTACTGTAGGTGTTTTACTGGATTCATTTAAGTGCTTGTAGAACTTTGAGAGAGGTGTTTAGGTTAGAATACGTTTTATTTAGCTACAATTTAAAAAGTTGTTTAGGTTAGAATTCGTTTTAACTACAATTTTAAATACAACTTTAAAATATTTTCACTGCTAATTTTAATAGACTTTATTTTTTTATTTATAATCCAAGTAAATGTAATAGAATTACTTACAGTATATTACCAGGTCGCACTTTTTAATTTTATTTTTAAATATTATTTAATAAGTTTTTTTGTTTTTTTTTTTGTTTATCCTCATCAGTTTTTATTTTTATTTTTCCATTGTCTAAATTTTTTTGGTTTTGGTATAAGTGTTTATTTAAGATATTAGCATTATGTTTCTTAATAATTTTTTCTAAGTTTTCCGTGCATCTGTAACTCAATTTTAGTATGTTTTTATTGAAAATAGTACTTAGTTTACTTTCATTAGGAAAATGCTTGACTATTAATGCGAGGAATTTTGTCCTAATTTGTTCTTTTACCATTTGGTTGTATGGGGCGTATATCAAATTATTTTTCTACTTCTGTTTTTCTATGCTTTCAATTTCATTTTTAATATAAGTTAGTTTTGGGGTTTTGTAGCCACTATCTTTTAGAGCTTTATTATAGGAATTGATATGCTCATGGAAAATTTTGTTATTTGCTAAATTTGTACTTATTCTTTTTCGGATAGATAATGGTATATGCTTAATTATAGATGGGGGTGATTTGATTTAGGGTGTATATATAAAGGATTGGTATTGGGTTTTTTATAAGGTGTGTATGTATTTTTCATTAAATCTAATGTTATATCAAGGAAGTTCACTTTTTTAATTTAGTGCTAACCTTAATTTTTGAGCCCATGCTTTTAAATTCTTTATATAATACTTTTCTAATTTTATCTATTATGAAGTTAGTTGAGTTTCTAATAACCATAAGTCCATCGTCTCTGTACAAACCAATGTCAGTTATATTAATATCACGGTGCGCTGTAAGGTTGTATAATATAAAAAGACCTATGAGATCAGAAGACTCAGCTGAGTCTAGTGATCTCATTCTGATGTCAAAGTGGTCATATAAATTCTTTATGCATTGCTCACTTTTATGCATCAGTACCAATTTTTTCGCATTTTCAATAATGTTCTTTTCTTCTTCTGTAATATCTCTGCTCTGTAAATCTACATTGGGAACTATTTTGTAAAAATATCTATAAGAACACCGGATTATATATCTTACTGTTCTTTTTTTATATATATATATATATATATATATATATATATATATATATATATACAGGGTGTCCATGGGAAGGTTCACGAATATTCATCAAGTGGTTGAAAGGTCAGTCAAAGCATGTGGGACACAAAGTGTCATAATTCAAAGTCTGGCAAACATTATAATATATATATATATATATATATATATATGTGTGTGTGTGTGTGTGTGTGTGTGTGTGTGTGTGTGTGTGTGTGTGTGTGTATGTATTTAAGTGAATATTGAAGTCAACACTTAGAGGCGACAGACTGTTTCATGCTAGACGCAATGGCCAGGCCACGTGTGTTGTTATTTTTATCGTCTATTTATATATACGAGCCAGTGGTGCATTGTGGGTAGTTTATTTTAGCGGTTATTTTGCCGGAAGTCGTTTATTTGTTTGTTTATTTATTTATTTATTTATTTATTTATTTGGGTTAATTTATTTTCTGGTTCTTATTTATTTTTATTTTTTATTTTTATTTTTATTTCTTATCTCATATATTTATTTAATTTTATTTTAATCGGTGTTTTATTAACGTAGTAAAAATTTGTTTATATCGCTTATTTAACAGTTTTGTTTTGGTTCGGGAAGAAAATTAAAGCTATTTATTCAATTTTGGAGTTGATTGCTTTAGTTTATTCTAACTATTATTTTGGCAGGAGCAGACGATTGGCCTGACGATTGCGTCTAGCATGAAACAGCCTGTCGGCTCTAAGTGTTGACTTCAATGTTCACTTTTATATTTACACACGCTCTATCTCTGATATTGAGCACTTTATCCTATAAATATAGCACACCTTAAGACTATATTCCCTGATATATATATATATATGTGTGTGTGTGTGTGTGTGAAGTGTGTGTGTGTGAAGTGTGCATGCGTATGCGTGTGTGTATGTCTGTGTCTATGTGTGTGTGCGTGTGTGTATGTGAAGTGTGTGGGGATCAATTAAGCAACTGATATTTGTAAAATGTTCAGTATATACTCCTAACATAAATGCCATGTGTGAATTTCAGTTTATAATGTGTCTTTACATTAGATACAACTTATTTGGTGAGATAAGATTTTATCATTTGTCTCGAAAACTATCGATTATATTCTGAACATAATCCAACCTGTTCAAAGGAGACACCGTGACCCGCGATGGATTTTTTAAATACTGAGCTTTTTGTGTTCATCAGAATAAATTCTCCCACTCTCTATATATCTGTATCGATCTCCCACTCTCTAGATTGTTACCTCTTACTCCTTATATATCTGTTTTTATCGCCTCCACTCTTTATATATCCGTTTCTATCTCCCCATCTCATTTCTATAATCGTTTCTCCCTCTCTCTATCTATCTGTTTCTATCTCTCTCTCTCTCTGTCTCTCTCTCTCTCTATGTTTCATTCTTTCTCCATCTCCCTCTATATATATGCTTCTATCTTCCTCTCTCTATATATATATATTTTTCTATCTCCCACTCTCTATATATCAGTTTGTATGTCACTCTCTCACTTTATCTGCTTCTATCTCCCTCTTTCTAGATATCAATTTCTATCTCACTCTCTCTCTATTTATCTGTTTCTATGTCCCTCCCTATGCATGCGTCTCTATCCCCCTCTCTCTATATATCTCTTTCTATCGCTTTCTCCATATATATATTTCTATCTCCTGCTCTCTCTATATATCTGCTTGCATCTCCTCTATATCTCTGTTTCTATGTTCTCTCTCTCTCTCTCTCTCTCTCTATATCTATATATATATATATATATATATATATATATATATATATATGTTTCTATGCTCCTCTCTCTACATATATATATATTTCTATCTCCCACTCTCTATATATCAGTTTCTATCCCTCTCTCTCTCACTTTATCTGCTCCAATCTCCCTCTCTCTAGATATCAGTTTCTATATCCCTCCCTCTATTTATTTGTTTCTATGTCCCTCCCTATATATGTATCTGTTTCTGTCTCCCTCTCTCTATATATCTGTTTCTACCACTTTCTCCATATATATCATATTCTATCTCTCTCTCCCTCTCTCTCTCTCTACATATGTATATATTTGCTTCTATCCCCCTCTCTCTATATCTCTGTTTCTATGTTCCTCTCTCTATATATATATCTGCTTGTATGCCTCTCTCTCTATTTATCTGCTCCTATCCCCCTCTCTCTATATCTCTGTTTCTATGTTCCTCTATATATATATATCTGCTTGTATGCCCCTCTCTCTATTTATCTGCTTCTATCTCCCTCTCTCTTGATATCAGTTTCTATCTCCCTCTCACTATTTTTTCTGTTTCTATATCTCTCCCTATATATGTATCTGCTTCTATCTATTGAGAAGGCACGGTGGAGTAACGGATAGCGGCTTGGATTGAGGAATCGGAGAGCTGAGTTCGAATTCCAGTCGAATCCATTACATTCACTTACGTGCTAACACCCTTGGGAAAGGTGTGAATCCTCTTTCTTCTCCCTCCAGCTATGGATAAATAGCAGGACAGACTGGGTTCTATAGCCTTGGATGGCAACTGGTCTAGGAGAAGGAAAACTCTGAATTCATAACCTGCGGAGGGAGAATGGAGTCTCTCTGAGCCTTGGTTGGCAATCCATTTAGTGATGGTGTCACGATAAAAAAAAAAAAAAACCCTTGATAGCCCTAGCGAAGCATCAAGAATTCAGCTATAGACAAGATTACACCAATCAAAGTATTAGTGAGTTCAATCTCGGCTGAGGCCGCAAGGTGATGATGATGCCTCTCTCTCTCTCTATATATATATATATTTTTCTGCGAACAACGTGGACCATCACAAAGCTGATGTCTATCTTATTTTGGATATACAGTGTAACCTCGGTTCTCAAACGTCTCACGTGTCGAACAATTCGGTTTTCGAACAGAAAATTCGAGATGAAAATGCCTCGGTTATCGAACAAAATTTCGGTTCTCGAACAACATTGCCGAACCGAACCGAGTTAACCCGAATGGAATCATTTCTGAGTTGACCGCCATGTTTTATATATTCGTGTGTTGTACTGTGCTTTTCTTTTCCAATTTTATTGTACTGTGCCTTTTTTCTCTTCATTAGCCCTGAGTCATGGCTCCAAAGAAAACTAGCAGCGATATTGGTAAAGGAAAAAGAAAAGTTAAGAGAAAAAAACAATTGTTGATGATATTGACTCTTTTTACTCAGTTTCATATGGCAAAATCAACAATCTATACTATTCTAATATGTAAAGAGACGCGGCCATCCCTAGGCGGCAAAATGGTTAGCAAGCTTGTCTCTCTAGAACAATTACGATCGAGTAGTGAGTTTGTTATAGTGGAACACACCTATTCTATAGTTAATAGACTCTCCACCTATAATAAGTTGGAGTAGTAATAGTAACGAGGAGTCGCTGAGTGGGTCGGGCAGTCAGTCGACGCTGGACGACCGTTAGTCGGATACTAAATTATCAGCGACTACAACTAGATTTCTCTGCGTTATACTTATTATATGAAGTTCCTAACGTTTTTGTACGTCGAACCTACTTTAGTATCCGACTAACGGTCGTCCGGCATCGACTGACTGCCCGACTCACTCAGCGACTGACTCGTTACTCTTACTACTCCTACTTATTATAGGTGGGAGAATCTATTAGCTATAGAATAGGTGTGTTCCACTATAACAGGGTTCGATCCTCACTGTGTTCCCCATAATTTCGGTCTTGTGCCACGTCTAAGCTACGTTTGGAAAATTGCTATAAATATAGAGACGATGATGTCTTTCCTTTCCAAAGAATAATATTTCCTTCCTTCCTCTTCCACTTACGCCATCAACTCTCCTATATACAAGTATGGTATAATTGAAGGGTTCGTCTATATTTTATCTGTTTAATATTGGGTTTATTTTTTTTCCTTAGATTTAATGATTTTCATTAGTTTTGTGTATAAACTTATACACAAAGTAATGTTGTTAAAGTTTAAATAAGCAATCATCTTGGGACAAGGAACAGATTAATCCACTTTACATTGATTCCTATTGGAAAAATATTTTCGGTTTACGAATATTTCGGGTTACGAACGGGCTTCAGGAACGAATTAAATTCGTGAACCGAGGTTCCACTGTATAAAGAGTGTCATGGAACATAAGAAAATAGTTATATAGACATATATACATTGTTTATATATATATATATATATATATATATAACCGGATGTCGAAAATCCTCATGTATAGACAATTCTTCTATGATAAGCGTAATATAGGCAATCCTTAGTTACGCTTCAAGGACAAACTCAAATACAATTTAAATGCTGCAAACATCCCTATAGAGGAGTTTGAACTTGCTGTTGAAAACCGAGCAAACTGGAGAAATACATGCTACCGAGGTATAAATAACTTTGAAAAGAATCGTCTCAATCATATTATTATTATATACATATTAGGTTATATATAAACTTAACTGATAGATAGATAGATAGATAGATAGATAGATAGATAGATAGATAGATAATGAAAAGAATGAGATAGATAGATAGATAGATAGATAGATAGATAGATAGATAGATAGATAGATAGATAGATAGATAAAGAACAAATAGGAAACGTATATCAATCTAACTTGTTTCACTTTAATTAAAGCTTCCTCAGAGATTGAGAGAAAACACACAAAAAGACAGAACTTTGGTATTTTCAATTTTGTTTGGGTCAATTCACATTGGTCAGTCAAGTATCACATTCATTAACACCTTAGATAATTCTATATGTATGCAAGTTGGTAAAGATTCTTATGTGTCTAAGTGGGCATCGGTTGGTAATGTGTATTCGTAATTGTGTATGTGTGTCGGTATTACCATCAAATGCTCGCCTATACATACAATAATCTTTACAATAATTTTTACAAAACTGTTTAACGGCATGTTCACTAATAAATCTTATTAATTAAATCTTATTAAGATTCTAGATTGCAGGTTTTGAAAAACGTAGATTTACACTGTTTAAAAAACAGGCACGTCTACTCAAACACGAGTATCTAACAGCAATAATGTTTTCTTTTTAATCATTTCAACCAAAACTGGCAATAAAGCCACTAAAACGCAAGGTGATATAGACTGTTAGATAATATGAGAAAAAATAATATTGAGTAGAGAGGAATTAAGAAGGCAGACGATAATGATTGACAATGCGTTTGAATTTTTAAAGATCAAAGTTGACTGAAAAGCAAGAAGTCGGAAGAGAGTTCATAAGCGAGAAAATGAGAAAATAGCATCCAGGAAAAAGAACAATTAAAGAACAAGAATTAAAAGACAGAATTTAAAGATTGACGTCGCACGAAATGGTTTGAAAATCAATATTGACTTGGAAGCAATAAAGCAGAAGAGAGTACCAAAAACGACAAGTGAGGAAGAAGAAACTGTTAGCATAGAACTTACGGTTACATCTAGCCAATTCATCTGTAATCTGTAATAAAGTAATAAGAATCACACACACACACACACACACACACATATATATATATATATATATATATATATATATATATATATATATATATATATATATTTAAGCATGTTTCGTTGAATAATTTAGACATAAAAGTACTTGGGAACATAAAAGAAATGACCAAAACTACGGCATCTTTATTACATAGTTTTGTAACAGCACTAAGAATTTGATCCGAGAATTCCAGAGGATTAAAATAAAAATAAATACACATAATATGTCTAGATTATTTAACGGAACATGCATGAATAAAGATATACTGCCCAAAACACACACACACACGCACACACACACACGCATATATATATATATATATATATATATATATATATATTGATTGATTGATTGATTGATTGACAGTCGAATAGTTTGATAATCTGACTTACCTGTAATACAATGAACGGGGTTCGGGATACTATTTGCAACTTTCTGAAAGGAGTCGCCATATTATCAACTGTTTATAACTCTCTGGCCGCCCGAAAAATGATGGCGGTCAACTGATCCGTCGATCGTGCTTGAAGTGAGCAACCTGAAGGACACGCAGTCCACTGTGATGATATCGCGTTCCCCAACCTTCCCATCCACCTTCTCATTTACCTTCGCACCTGTCGGGCCTTCTGAAAACTGACCGGACGACTCGACCGCTGGACAATCTATAGAGACACGGAAACGAACAGGCAAAAAGAACTACACTTCTATTAACCATAATACATCCTCATATACCCTACCGTCTCTGTGTGATTTATATATGAATGTGCATACATCCACACACACACACACACACACACACACACATATATATATATATATATATATATATATATATATATATATACAGAGGTCTGACATAAATAAATAAACAACATTATATTGTTACTTTGTTCAGATTTTATATTTAATAAAGAGTACTTATTGACAATTATTTCATTTATCATAAGCACGTAAGAGAAATGCCTACACTTCTACTTCACAATGCCTCGTACTCCAAGTGCAATGAAATTATAATATTTTGAAAGGGCGTTTATCATGGACTAATCCGAGTTTGGAATGAGGCAGTGTCAACAAGCATCGAAATTCTGAAGCAAGTGATTCTACGAATGAAGGTGATTAATTGGGGCAAGAAATGGCTTCTAAATTTTTTACGCCACCAAAGCACACGACACGAATTGGAACGATTATATTCAATCAATTGCTAGACCTGCTGCTGCTGATGGAAAAGTTGGTTCACTACGTTGAGCTGGGCAATTTTTCTCATCAGAATCCATTTTCACGTTTACAGATCTACCATTCATCCTTGCACTCACTACTGTTGACACATTTGCTCTAGTGATCTTTCTATGTGTCTAGAGAGATTTAACAAAATCCAAAGGTCTGTAATATTATCGGTCCTGACCTGGCATCTCGACTACAGTCATTTTTCCACTGCTGTGACTTGGATTTCTTCTGTCTATTCTATAAATAATTTCATAGCAATTTTTCTTAATGAGTTTTCCTCTTTGGTACCTCGACCGTATGAATTTAACTAGATTTACAACCTGGTCTCAACATTATACCAATGACCTAGCTGGATGCAACCGTAAGTTCTATTCTAATAGTTTCTTTTTTCTCGCACTTTTCGCCTGTGGAACATTCTTTTTGGTTTCTTGTCTCCCTGCCAAATACAATCTTCAAAAAATTCATAATGCAACAGAAATTGCCGTCTTCTGCCTTCCTGAAACCCGTTCTTTTATTGACCTTTTTTCTCAATAACGTCTTCTAATTTTTCCTTCACCCTTAGTAAACTCTTGCGTCTTAGTGGCATTATCGCCTTGCTTGGGGCAAAATGATTAAAAAATATATCGTAACAAAATCATTTTTTTTATCATTTTGGCAAAATTCAGATCTTAAATCTTAATCTTAGACGACCAAAATTACTTCAACAACAAAAAAAAAGGAATTTTGGACAGTTTATCCGAAATCGTTGTTTTGGTTTACAACATTTTATTAGATGATGATAAAATTGCGAGAAAAAATAAACAGAGATTTCGTCGGCTGGATTAAAAAAGAAGAAAAAAAACATTTGCATGAATAGTCACTGTCTAAATATACGTTAGAATCACGCGCACGTGCACACACACGCGCACGCACACACACACACACATATATATATATATATATATTATACTTTATATATTAGATATATATTATATAATATATATATATATAGGCACACACACACACACACACACATATATATATATATATATATATATATATATATATATATATTTATATATATATATATATATATATATATATATATATATATATATATATATATATATATAGTACAGGTAATAAATCCGTTGTTATATAATCCAAGTGGTCCCTAGTAATATCAAATATTAAAACTGATCCACAAAAGAGCTCAATGTATTTATTATAACAGAGCATATAAATTACACGACAAGATCAAAGATTATCTTCCATTATAGATCTATTCCAACCAACGAAAAGCACGTTAGTCTTATTCAACCCCGATGTACAGACTGTTCGTATCCGAATTAGAAATTTTAAATTTAACCTTGACAGCAGTAGAAAAATTGATACAGACTTTATCCATTTCGATGTTTCAGTCAGATGAAATGCACCGAGTCGGTGGTATGGGGTGGGTTGAACGTATGAGAATTAAAGCGAAGAGGTTTTACAAAATTAACACGGATGTTGGCCGTTGAAATAAATTATAATTTATAACCGTGGTTTTCTTGACAGATAGATAGATAGATAGATAGATATCTAAGTATAGGATTGGTGTATACGGAATAAATTCCAATAACCAACAAATACTATTTTTAAAAGAGTGCTCAATACAGAGTAGAGCAAATATAATTCTTTATTCGAAAATTATAACATAAATTTGTTATAAAATCACTGAAAAAATAGCCATTTTGATTCAACATTTCTGGTGACACCAGAAGTGTTGAAACAAACACTTCTGGTGTCTTATCAAGTGGTCACTTTTAGAAAATTATAAAATTTTTATAAAAAACAAAATTATAAAAAGGTTTTATAAAATTAACTCGGACATTGACCTTATGACATTAAATCGGGGTTATATGAAAAAAGGGTTAAATGAAACATCGAAAACACAGTTATAAATTATAATTTATTTCAATGGCGAAGTTTTTAACATCCGTCTCATCAGACAGAAACTACAATTTGTAATTTCGGTCTGATGAGAAGGGTGTTATAATTTATAATTGTGGTTTCCTTGACATACATATATATATATATATAGAGAGAGAGAGAGGGAGAGAGAGAGGGAGAGAGAGGGAAGGCATGTACACGACGGTCTTCCATATTTCAAACTCAGCTTAATTTCATGAAGAAAAACTTTTTGTTGGATTCAAAATGAAAAGTACATGTCACTTGCTATAATCAATGCATTGTAGAAGCAGTGGTAAGGAAATATAATGTTAAATCCCCTTGGTTCTCTGCTGCTTGCTCAGCTGCCATTGCCCATAGGAATCACCGTAGTGACATGTCTGATTGAAACAGACGTCTCATCCCGTAATGAGTGAAGTGTGCCTTCAAAGAAGCAAAGCCACTATTTGCTGATTGAATGAAATAATGTATTGCATCTCGCAAATTCGTCTCCAAAGATTATTGGCGTCTCTGCAAGAGCGTACTAAACAACAGCAAACCCACAATACCCACTTTGTTCAACCAATTTCATGTCCTGACTTCCTCAGCTGATAAGGCCGAATGCTTTGCTCGTAAATTCTCATCTAATTCAACGCTCAACTCGTCCGGTATACCCGATTTCCTCGTCCCTAGAACTGAGGCTCTGTTGAGCGAGTTGCACATAACCCCATCGTTGGTATTAGGCACCATCTCTAAATTAGATTCGCATAACAATAGCGGTGGGGACGGTATACCAGCCATTGTCCTTAAGAAATGTACACCTGAACTGGTTTCTGTCCTCTCCAAACTATACAACTACTGCGTCAACGTCTCCTGCTTTCCCTTCTGCTGGAAGTCCTCACCTGTTGTACCTATCTTTAAGAATTCTGGCGACCCTTCTGATCCATCTAACTACAGTCCTATCAGTCTCCTACCACAATTTGGCAAGGTCTTTGAAGCTTTAATCAACGCCGAAGTGATTAAGCACCTTACATTCCATGATCTGCTCTCTGACAAGCAATATGGTTTCCGCTTTGCCCAATCTACCGCTGATGTGCTCACGGTCATAACTGAATTTGTTTACCAAACACTTCACAATAATGGAGAAGCTCGTGCCGTGGCTCTAGATATCTCTAAAGCATTTGATAGGGTTTGGCATGCTGGCCTCCATTGTAAGTTCCAGGGATAGCGTATTTCAGGATGATTATTTGACAATACAATCATTTCTGTCAAACCGTGTAATAAAGATCGTCCTTAACGGATTCTCGAGTTCCTTTCTCACGTACGCAAGTGTTCCTCAAGGCTCTATCCTGGGTCCTACACTGTTTCTGATCTTCATTAACGATCTTCTTGATGTCATCAGTTCCCAAGTAGGCATCTATGCAGACGACACTACTATTTACTCCTGCCTCAATAGCAAATCTGGTATCGCTAACAAAAGTAACATGGCCGTTGGTCTCGAAAAGGACATCCAGTCGGTTGTTGACTAGGCAGGAAATAGCCGGGAAGCTTTAATGCCTCCAAAACGAAACTGCTCTCTGTTACCCACCACAGAGAACACTCCCTGCCTCCCATTATGCTCAACTGCACGAGAGCGCCTCTCTGCGCCTGCTTGGTCTCAAACTGTCCGCTGACCTGAGATGGAACAAATACATTGAATCAATAGCTTCATCTATCGCAAGGAAAGTTAGTTCTATGTTTCGCACCAGTTTTTCTCGCCTGAGTCTATCCTTCAAATCTATAAATCAACCATTCGTCCTTACATGGAATATTGCTGTCATATATGGTCTGGAGCCCCCGCAAGTGAGTTGGCCCTGATTTGGCATCTCGTTTACAGTCGCTCTCTCACAGACGTGCCGTCAGCTTCCTCTGTCTTTTCTACAAATATTTTCGCGGTAACTGCTCCGACGAGCTATTTTTACGAGTCTCCAAACTGCATGAATTAAAAAGTGCCGAGGTCGACATCTCAGTCCCACCCTATCACTATTGAAACGGTTAAATGTCGCCGTCTCTTCTACTCCAATAGCTTCATGTCTCGCACTTCCCGTCTATAGAACTCCCTTCCTCTTACTCGCTTCCCTGATAGCGATAATCTCCAACTATTCAAATGCAATGTCAATCGACATCTTCAGATGTCTTGATCTATCCCCTATCCTTCTCTTCATCCTTTCCTCTATCACTCCTCTTTGCTTTCGCTCCAACTCTCTGTAACCCCTTGCTTGGAGTGAAAAGCTTAAAGAAACAAACTAGGCAGGCTTTCACTTACGTCATAACACTGGCTTTACAAAACTGTGATCTGAAGAGTCGAATAGTGTCCTCTATTGTTCAGTGATGAGGACGGATTCTGCCTTCATGCAAGTGATGGGCGCTTCCGTGTCTTTTCGAGTCTATTTGCCTACCTTTTTATCATGATGCTGAACGTCATTAGTTAAAACTCTCGCTCATCTTTGATACTTGTGGTAGGAACAACGAACAACATCATGCACGTATAGAACATTGTTCAACACATTTTGCTGCCTTTCTTGGAATCAGTGTTTTGTACTATTCCAGCAGGATAATACACGCGCACATGTTAGCCGTGGTAGTAAACCTGATCTGAAAGAAGTTCGCTACCTTGCCTGGACGATACGATTGCCAACCCTGTCATCCATTCAACATATATAGAACATGATGGGACGGTGGCTGACTCGTTTAGATATACCATGTATAACTCTATGGCGTGGTGTAAGAGGGGTTAAGTAAAGTATCACAGGATGGTATTTTCTCTCTGTATGTATGTGAGAGTTCAAACCTGTGTTGTTGCCTACGCATTATATGCTGCTGCTGCTAAATTTCATGCCATGAAGAAATTTAGCCCACAAAAACTGCCTTGTCCCTCCAGCTCTCACGGTGTTGACAGAGTGTCGGAACATCCTCCAACGCCTGATTGACTGACGACGTCCTTCTAGAGGTTGCGTGGTCTGCCGCAAGGTCGTCGCCAATTTGCAGACGACGGGTCGAACTGGTCGATCACTCTGGTAAGGCGATCATCAAGTCGTCGCAGGAGGTGACCGAGTCAGGAAACACGACGTTGAGAGTTGGTGCGGGAGATGATGGACTAATATGCATTATATACAGTCTATTAAGATGGATTCTGAGCACTGTAAATAGGCCCATTATTTTGAAACCTCTGCACATATTGATATGTATATGGAATCATTTACTGTATTTCTTTTTATACTATTGATTGCAGAGTACAAGGCCCAAGAGCCACTTAAAGTAGAGGGTTGTTGAATAAGATTGTTATAAGGGCAGAAGGAAAAAAGGAAGAGCTGCATATTATGATGATATGTAGGATAGATATCGGTAGACTAGTCTAGAACTAGAAAAGTTTAAATTTTTAGTGGTTAGGGAAGCATCTTCTTGGGAGTATCTTCCACAAAGTGAAAGTTCTTAAGAAGAAACTGTCTGAGAGGAATTTCTTCCTTCAATCGTGATACACTGTTGGGCGATCATGTCTCTTTCGTTTCATTGAGTGACTAGGCAGAAGATTTTCCCGCAGTAGGTTGCCATTTCTTTCTTCGGTAGACTGATTGCCAAACAAACCTATAGGGCCCAGTCTATCCTGCTATTCAACCCATAGATGGGGAGAAAAGAGATGGAGTCATACATTTACTTTGCACGTAAGTGAATGTAACGAACCCAACTGGAATTCGAACTCGACTTACCGATTTCTCATTCTATAAAAAGGGGTGTTGAAAAATTCTCAGCTTGGTTCACATATCAATATCTGACCAAACATTCAACACCCCACGTATATATACTGTTATATACCGTACCTATAAACATTAATAGTTTTCTCCCAATCTTCATAAATACGTTGGAGTAAGTGGAAGTAATATGCTGCATAAGTAGTCCACCACTAGCAGTGGTTTACCTACAACACGCCGCTGGCGAGTATTGTATTTTGTTGATGTTATAGAGATTACCATTTCATTTCCAACCTCCGTTTTGGTTATTCCTCATTCAGTAACCCTTTCTAGGTTACAACATATACATACACTCGCAAATCTATATCTATCGTATTCGTTTTGTGTTATCAACATGAATGTGTGCCTTAACTATATTCCTTATCAATTGGTTCTTCCTGTGTAATCGTCTGTCTGTCTGATTGTCTACAGTCGGAAGAAGAGGATAGAGCCGAGGTTATCAACAGTGAAGACAGAATCGATGAAGACGGTATAAATCAGAACTGATGCTCTTAAGAAAAGGCATGAATGTATTTTTCCCTGCACCCTGTCCTATCACCTCATATCTAGGCAAATAAAATATCACATTGTTGGTTTAGAAGAGTATTTGAGCTTGTTAAGTGCGGATAAGTAACTGACTCTCACGTAATGATTAGGGAGTAGAGACAGAAATGCTGTTGCCACTATTGTTAAACTTGACAGAGACCAATAAATTCAGTCCATCCAAATCTCTCTCTCTCTCTCTCTCTCTCTCTCTCTCTCTCTCTCCCCTCCTTCATATATAATATATACAGTCAACAACGAAATTATTCGTACACCAATCAATTTTGAATATTTTTATACATTTCTCAGAATCTAATGCCCGTATGATGCCAAGTTTTTTTATATGTTAATCAGCAAAAAGAAAGAAATATAAAACATTCAGAAGAATACATTAAATACAATAAATTTGACAGGCGAATTATGGAAAATAGGAAAAGACAAAATGATTCGTACAGTAGAAAATATCGCTTTAAATTGATTGAAAATAATTGGAAAATAGCTATTAATATAGCAATGGAATTAATTTAAACATTCCCTATTCGATTCCTAAATATACCCGGTGTTTCCTAGCATGCACTTTTCTCATAACAAACGTCTTCATATATAATATATATGTGTGATTGACAGAATGGTTTGTCCCACACACATACACTGCACACACACACACACACACACACACACACACATATATATATATATATATATATATATATATATATATATATATATATATATAGGGAAGAGGTTATAGTTGTTCCAACGAGAGAAATATGTGTATATTTTAAAAAGAGAGAAACGGCAAACTTTTTGGGTTATAATGTTTTGTTTTTTTTTTTAATATATGTTACACTATATTATAAACCGGTAGGCTTGGGTGCCTGATGAGTCAAGCAAAATCATTAAAATTGTTAGTAGTAATAAAATATTGAAAACAAGTTAAATTAATATAGTAATCAGTGTTACTAATAATAAAACATCTACGGTAGTCTGTACTGTTTGCTGAAATACCAGTTTCTGATAGAATGCATTCAGTTTTTTTTTTTCTCTTGCTTGCTTCATACGACTGGTAATATTCAATAAAATAATTTTGCTTTGTCTGCATCTACTGTAGTTATCTATAAGAATCCATTCACATTTATCGTGGTTTACTGATTGATTTATAAGAATTAACTAATTTATATGTACCAGTACTCATTGATAAAAATCGACCAGTATTTCTTTTCAGCTTTGACAAATTTAATTTAGTTTAATTTCAAGGTTCAAGTTACAATATATGATTTCATATTAATGTTTACTGTTACAGTCTTCTGTTTGCAAGTACAAAATCATATATTTTCCCTTACAAAGCCGCTTTAAAATATGTGAATTTGTGTGTTATGCGGATACAAATATGGTATATATATATATATATATATACAAGTATATGATTGGCGTATACGGAATAAATTCCAATAACCACCAATTACTATTCTTAAAAAAGTGCTCAATACTGAGTAGAGCAAATATAATTATTTATTTAAAAATCATAACATAAATATGTCATAAAATCACTACAAAAATAGCCATTTTGTTTCAACACCTCTGGTGTCTTATCAAGTGATAATGTTGAATGTAGAATAAAGGGTTTTAAAAGGTTCAAATCAATTAACTACCCCTCGCAAGGGGAAACGCTGTTGCATAAGATGGAATGACCAATCAAAATACAAGTATACGAGAATTCAAAAACTTGACAACGAACTAAGGTTATAATAACTATTGAATGCCTTAATGTTGGGGTTAGACTAAAATAGATTTATTCTAACTAATAAGTATTAAATTATACAAAAAAAATTTGAAATTAAAAATTACCCATTTTAAAATTTAAATTTAATCTCTATTAAGTTTAAATTTATAAAAGTGACTGAGGAAAAAAGAAAAATACATATGCTATTCTATTTCTTTTGTTTTTATTGAAATTAAGTTGGAATAAACGTTAAGATCGACTGCTCTTAACTTCATGACAACATGGATACATTTGAATTCCAAATGTAGGGATGGAATGATGACATCTTGCGAAAGACAATACGCACACACTCAGATTATAATACATAAGCACCCAGACATATTTAGATATACACACACAAAAAAAAAGGTGACGAGTCAGGAAACATCTCCACGACCCTTTACAAAAAAAAATAAAACATACATACACAATGAAAGGTGCATCCAAGTTACCATACACACAGACACCGATACAGACACGTACATACACCCACATACATTGACACTCCATTACAACAACCAAGAAATATTTAAGATTGAAAGTGTTATTAAACGAATTCTAACAACTTATTAAAATATAACTTACACGGGCAAATATACATAGATAAAAATGGTCTTATAGAACATAGAAACAATAATAAGGAAAGAAAGGACATTAAAACAGATATATACGTATAAAAATAACACCATCTAATATATAAAAACGAAAATTCCAAACACACAAATATATATAAAAACATATTTCATGTCGTTATTGGTGTCTGTGAACTTGGATGCACCTTTCATTGTGTATGTATGGTGTTGTTTTTTTTATCTATTGAGGTTCTCTCGTTATGTAGGATTTATTCATGAGAGGGGTTGTCATTTCTTTCTTCTTGCGGCCTCAGCCGAGATTGAACTCACTAATACTTTGATTGGTGTAGTTCATAATCTTGTCAAATAGCTGAATTCTTGATGCTTCGCTAGGGCTATCAAGGGTGTTTTTATCGTGACACCAACACTAAATGGATTGCCAACCAAGGCTCAGAGAGACTCCATTCACCCTCCTCTAAGAGCATGTTTGAATTCAGCGTTTTCCTTCTCCTAGACCAGTTGCCATCCAAGGCTAGAGAACCCAGTCTGTCCTGCTATTTACCCATAGCTGGAAGGAGAAGAAAGAGGATTCACACCTTTCCCAAGGGTGTTAACACGTAAGTGAATGTAATGGATTCGACTGGAATTCGAACTCGGCTCTCCGATTCCTCAATCCAAGCCGCTATCTATTACTCCACCGTCCCATAATTGTTGTCATAATTTAGCTATTAAGCTAGAAAATAAATAGACATTTTTAAGACACAAAATATATGTTTGAATGGTGCAACCTAATACGAAGGATATTATTTTTAATTATGCTTCTTATCAATTGTCTGAGCTGGAATCGCTAGTTCTTGCTCTTGCCTTAGAATTTTGTGTACCATCCATCATGGCGGACAAAGAAAAGATCTTTTCTAAGTTTGAGGTGTTGTTCTCTCAACTTGTAAAAATCTTTCTTCTGATACTTTTGGCATCCTTAAAGCCAAATTAAATGATTATTCTCCCCTGTTCTCTAGTACTTCTGTTGCTACTTATGAATCTAACTGAAAATTGAGTACGGACGTATTATCAGATCTCTAAAGGCAACCATGATTTCGTGATTTCTAGAACTGATAAGGTGTTGCATCTTTTTTTTTTTTTTTTTTTAAAGTGTATCACTCCAAGCAAGGCGAGAAGCCACTAAGAAAAATTTGGGTTACAGAAAAATTTGGGTTACAGAAAAATTTGGAGCAAGATCAGATAGGAGTGATAGAAAAAAGGATGAGAAGAAGGGTAGTGGATAGATCAAGGCAACTGGAGATGTCGATTGACATTACATTTGAATAGCTGGAGATCATAGCTCTCATGGAAACTGGAATAGGGAGGGGAGTTCCACAGGCGAGAGGTGCGAGACATGAACTTATTGGAGTAGAAGAGACAGCTACATTTAGGCGTTTCGACAGTGAAGGGGTGAGAGCGGGATGCCAGCCTCGTAGGGCGCTTGAACTCATGAAGTCTGGGAACCAGCGAATGCAGCTCCTCGGAGCAATTGCCATGAAAGTATTTGTAAAACAGACAGAGAGAGGCGACGGCACATTTGTGAGAAAGTGACTGTAGACGAGATGCCAGAGCACTGCCAATTATATTGCATATCCGCCTCTGGAGCCTATCAAGAACCCCGATTACTAAAATGTTATCAATTCTAAATGAAAAAGTTTATAAAATTAGGCCCTCTTGAACAAGGTGATGCAACCACTTCAACGCAAATAAAACTCCAGAAAAAACTATTGAATTGGGTTAAAAGTGGGATTCTTTCTCCTGAGATTTCTAGGGAAATTAGACCCTCGGGCTCTATTAGACCCCGCCTTTATCGACTTCCAAAAATCCATGAGGAGGGGGTACCTTTAAGACCCATATTATCAATGATAGGGTCTTCACAACATAAGTTGGCCAAATGGCTTTCTGAAGTGCTACAACCTGTTTGGGAGCACTATATTTACTATAAAGGATTCATTTTGTTGAGCTTATTAGAAATGATCCCTCTTCCGGCAAATTTATGTGCTCTTATGATGTGTGTTCTTAGTTTACTTGTGTTCCCCTCATGAAAACAATTAACATTTGCTGCGATATAGTTACGTGTCCCCTCCAGATATTCCTGAAGTAATTTTCGTGGAATTAATGAAATTTGCGACTTCATCTGTCGAATTTACTTTTGACAATATGATGTATCGTCAGATTGACGGGGTTGCCATGGGTTCTCCTTTGGGCCCTGCATTGGCGAATATATTCCTTGATTTTTGTGATAAGCGGGAGCGAAACCGGTTGTTTTTTTCCGTTTTTATCCCTCATTATGCCTCTTAATATTAAACTAAATACTTTTAAAACAATACACATGTTTTGTATCACAAAATATCTGCTTTTATATATATATATATATATATATATATATATATATATATATTAGGGTTATGATTTTTTTGTAATCTTATATCAGTGTGTCATAAATCGATTAACTTTTGTTCAAAAGTAATGAAAAAGCCATTAATTTGTTTTAGTTATTCAAAAAGGTCACCCCAACCCAAAAAATGAAAATTCGATTGTACCATATACGCAATAAGGGTAAAAACTTAGGATATTTAAGAAGCTTTATTTTTCAATTTGATGTAATAGCAATCATGTACTTTTAACACATTTAACAGTTTATAGCTATAGCATAACATACAAACATACAAATAAACAAGTTCTAGAAAGTTCCAGAAAATTTTAGAACCCTTCAGGTAATTCTAGAAGGATCCAGAAAGTTCTAGAAGACTCCAAAATGTCATCGTACCACTATACTTATATGCGATTTTAGAAATATCGTGTTGAAGGTGGTAATGTCAGTCAAATGGTGTACGTGATAAACGCTTGGGCGATCATGTCTCTTTTGATTCATGACTCACTAGGCAGAAGTTTTTTTTTTTTTTCGCAGTAAATTGCCGTTTCTTTCTACGGTAGACTGCTTTGTAGTCAGTTCTGCTATTCAACGCCTAGCTGGGAGAGAAGAGACGGATTCATACCTTTCTCAATGGATACCTACTGGTATATATATATATATATATATATATATATATATATATATATATATATATATATAAGACAAGCTGAAAAGCAACTTGCCAGCTGTCAATATAACACATAACACCCTTGAGCGCTTAGCCTTGGAGCGGGTAGAATGGAGATCAACGTGTTTTAGTGGACTCAGCAGTTTTCAATCTGCTTGTCTGAATCATCTTCAAGAAGCGAGAGCAAGAACTAAAAAGTTCAGCCAATCTAACAGTGATCTCATCTCACAATCCTCACTCTTGCTCCATATGTGGCCTCCTTTGTAAATCACTAGCGGGTCTTAAATGCCACTTAAGATTACCGCACAAAATTTCATAACTGAATCAACTAAGCTGTCAGATTCTCATACGTCGAAACCGACGGGAGATTCCATTACACACACACACACACACACACACACACACATATATATATATATATATAGAGAGAGAGAGAGAGAGAGAGAGAAAAGGAGACATTGTAGTCAACACCCAGCAGCGAACCTCAGTTTCATTCTTATACGCAATCGTCAGGCTATATGTGTTGCGTTTTGTTCGACTATTATATATACATGTCATTGATGCAAAGTGGGTAATCTATCGTAAAAAATAAAAATAAATAAATAACCTAAATAAATTAATAGAAACCAATAAATGAGTAAATAATTCAAGTAAATAATAAATAAATTAGCAAACCACAACACACACATAAGCACAAATAAACAACCAACAATAAAATAATCAATTATGAATAAAAGTTAACAAACAATACTATAAATATCCAAAAAACTGCATCCAAATCCACAATAATTTCCAACCAATAGTCCACCGAACAAGCCGTTAGAACAGTAAAATAGAGTGACTTCAATTTTTTTACTATACTGTTTATCCTGTAGAAGGAATATGGGTGAAAATAACGGTTAACACTAAACTTTATCAGTTTAAGTATAATCGAGTAAGTATACTCTTGAGAATCGGTTCCATAAAGCAGCCGTTTTTGTGGGAAGAACCTGTTCGAGTGAAAGTTACATCTCACTAATGGAATACGAAAGGAATTATTGTGGCATGGCTAATCTTAGTCGTGAAGTTTAGAACTGCGGGGACTAAGGAAATTCCATGGAAATAGTGACAGATCAGCGGGAGTCTGGAAAAGGATTGTAGAGTGGAAAATAATTCATCAACCTCAAGGACGAGAAAACTCTGTTAAGACTGGAAAGCGAAAACTGGACAACTCCTGCACATATATATGGCAGCAGTACTCCATGTTCGGCCTGATTGGTTCTTGTAAAGGTAAAAGATAGCAGGGATCAGGTACTTACTGGAGTGGTATAGAGTACTGATCATTTTCCAACAGCTTTAGAGATGGATCGAATGTATGAGTCTTAAGTCTCAATAGTCGCTCAATTCACGGAGCCTCCCTAAGCGAACCCCGATCATATATATATATATATATATATATATATATATATATATATATATATATATATATATTATTTATATATATAATGAATACATAATCTCTCTTCTTACATTGAGCTCTCTCTGGATTTTATATCCTCCTTGGAATTATCCTACTAATTATCAAATGATATATATATATATATATATATATATTTATATATATATTATAATTATTTTTTAAAAATATGATTCCATCGCTACATAAGAGTTATCATGTTTCAAAAATAGAAGCTAAAAAATTCAATAGAGTTCTTATGTTTCAAACGGTTCTTTCCTATTTTTCTATATATTTGCACACACACACACACACACACACACACACACACATATATATATATATATATATATATATATATATATATATATATAATGGACTCTACTGAGTATCTTTCAGTCAGTTCTTATGTTTGCTTCGTATGAGAAAACAAACCTGCACGGGATTTGCAAACAAGTCAACGTGAAAGACATACTGAAGACCGTCATATGAACTGATGTCTCAGCCCAAGATTTAGTCTTGATTCTTAATTCTCTCAGATGATTGAGACGATTCTTTTCAAAGTTACTTATACCTCAGTAGTTGGTGTTTCTCCAGTTTGTTTGGTTTTCGACGGCGAGTTCAAACACCCCTGTAGGTATTTTTGCAGCATTTAAATTGTATTTAAGTTTATCATTAAAGCGTAACCAAGGACGGACTACATGACGCTTACCATGAAAAAGTTGGCTATATATGAGGATTTTCGACATCCAATCATCACTCATTCTGATGACATGACCAGCGAATCTGAACTGTGATTGCATCAGAAAGGATTCAATACCACCGAGACCACATTTGATGAAAAGATCAGGGTTAGAGATTTTGTCCTGCCTTGTATAACCGAATATTGAACGAAGACAATGTTTATGAAAAGCATCAAGTTGAGTGATGTGCGTCCTATATGGTGTCCACGATTCTGAGCAATAAAGAAGTGTGGTGAGAATGACTGCTTGATAGGAACTGATTTTCGTTTTCAGTGACCCCACACACATATATATATATATATATATATATATATATATATATATATATATATATATATATATATATAATAGAAATTAGGAGGATTTTACATAATTATAATTAACTAATTCATTGAGTCTAGAAAAAAACCTCAACAGAATGCAGAATGCACTGGACGGACGTTTCGTCCTATATTTGGGACTCATCAGCAGTACGCATCCACTACCAAGAATTGAAACCCGGACCGTTACATGAGACAAACGTCATAGCAACTGCACCAACGGGCCTCGGTGACGAAGAGGTAACGAATTATATTCGATATAGCGCCGCTCGATCACATATTCCGTGGTGGAACCCATCCGAGTTTTCCCTTACCCCTAGGACTGTGCCCACACGAGCGACGACTACTAATAACCAAGCCTCTCTGGAGCATTAAAGCCGGTTCTAGCAATGATATATTGTATATGTATATGTATAGGGACAGCAGATCATTATTCAGACATCTATTATTAAATATAACAGACAACGAATGTCTATTATGTTTTATCAGGAGTCATCCCAAGCTTCGTATATTGGTTTTAATTTCAGGAGCAACTGTCCAACGTTTGGATATTCCTTTATTATGTTTGTTCATCGATCTTATCATTCGTCTTACATTAACCATCATCAGAGTGGTTATTTGGATTATACGACAGACATGTTCACCGTCAAAGATGTCACATAACAGACGCATTTCGTAAATTTATAATGTTGATCTATGACATCATACATGAAATACATTATAATATGTTATGACTAGTTTGAAATTTAATATTTTGAGCGTGGTTTGCTTTGTTTTAATGTAGATCGCCTCTAATATCTCAAGGTTCTTTTTTACTGTGTGTATGTGCGAGTATTGTGTTATCAATTAATATCTGTCTAATATTATGTACATGACTATGTTTTTCTAAGAAATGTTGTTTAATGGAACTGATATCACAAAGATGATAGGTGAGTCTACGGGAGAGGGTGGTTGTAGTAAAACCATTATATGTAGTGGGTTTATTATTAGTATTAGAGATACAATCTCTGAACTGGGATAAAAAAGCAGAAAAGAAACAGATAGTATAGAATTTACGGCTACATCTATCTAGCTCAATTATAGATTGATGAGATCTCGACGCCAGTCTAGTACTGCGCTTAAATTCAGATGGTCTTGGTATCGTAACGAAGAGTGATATTTATTTCCGCTTATTTACAGAAAATGTGTCACAAAGCCAAAATGGGGAATGGGGAAAAGGACGGTCTTCTTCTGTCTTAACATTAAAATTAGCTAGTCACAAACACTGACCCAAGCATACTACAATATTCCTAAGACCAAAAGAACACATTCTTACTTACCTTTCTTACTACATCCACCATAATACCTCATTGTCTCTATGAAAAGAGAATTCGGACAATTACCAAAGTATTTATAGAAAAGACACAGAGAGGCAACCTTACGGCGGCGGGACTGTAACTGCAGCCGAGCCGTCAGATCAGGACCAATAATATTCTTCATTCTTCTTTGAATATTATCAAGTATCTGTAGATATATAGCAGGGTCACCGAACCATATTTGGCAGCAATATTCTAAGCATGTACGAATGATAGACTTATAGATATGTATGACAGATTCCGGAGAGAAATATTGTCTCGCACGACACAACAGGATGTTCTAAAATCTGGCACCACAGGAAAAGTATACAAGAGAGTAACTATATTTTATTTATCAATTATCGGTTAATTTATCAGTTGCAGCACATTTTCAAAATGATATCCATTTACTTCGTTGCACTTCCATACTTATAAAAAAACAAACAATATATCAATAATTAAATAGAAATGATACTGTTCAATGCATTTGCTATGAGGCCAGGATTGAAGTGCAGTGTGATGTAATGCATAAGCTCTTGGAATAAGAAATTGGAACGCAGAATTCGAATACCATTCGAGCTGGTTACATTCACTTAGATTGGAAATGGTATCAATCCATCTGTTCTTGAAGGTATGGTCTAAATAGCAGGACAGATTACGTCCTATAGCCTTTGTTGGCAACCAGTCTACCGTAGAAAAAAAAAACGGCAGCCTACTACGGGAAATTCTTCTGCCTGCTCAGTCAACTGAAAGAGATCGTCCAAGCGTGTATCACGTATGGCGCCAGAACTTTGAGACACCTTGTATATGAAACGCACGAGTATCAATGAAAGAACATTATATGTCCCCTTTCTCTCTTCTATCGACCACTTTCTTTTCTTTTATAACCCCTCCTTACCTTTTCCTTACTCTTTTTTCCTTTTTTTCAATTTCCTACTATCGCATTCTCTCTTTCTCTATCTCTCTCTATATATGTCTCCAGCTCTTTTTCTTTCTTTCTCTCTCTCTGCCTTAATACTCAACCTGTTCTATCTATATTCTTCTCTCTCTCTCCCCTTTACTCTTTGTCTTTCTTTTTCCTATTTTCCATACGCTTGATAATTCTCTTACTTTCATTCTCAATTATTCTTCTCTCAGTATCATATTTCCTGCTATTTCTCTCTATTTCTCTCCTTTCCCGCTATCTCTCTCTCTCTCTCTCTTCATATCTCTCTCCTCTATCTTAGTCTCTCTTTCTCTTTCTCTTTCTCTTTCTCTTTCTCTCTCTCTCACACTTTTCCTCAACCGTCCTTTATCGCCCCGTTCTTTTTCTTTCATAGCTCCCGCCTTATATTGTCATAACCCTTTATTTTTCTCTTCTTTATTTTATTTTCCCCCTATCGTATTCTGTATTTCTCTTCCTCTTCTTCTACTTGTATCTTTATATCCTTCTCTCTCTCTCTATCTCTCTCTCTCTTTCTCAATACTCAACCTGCCCTATCTATATTTTCCCCCCTCTTACATTTACACTTTTCTCTCTCCCCATCTCTCTCTCTCTCTCTCTCTCTCTCTCTCTCTCTCTCTCTCTCTCTCTTAATACCTGCTTCACATTCCTTGGTAATTATCTCCCTTCCTTTCCCTCTTCTTTTTCTTTCTAAAATGTTTCCCCTTATTTCCCTTCTTTTCCACTGTCTCTACTTATTTTTTCTCAGTGTGTGTATATGTGTCTCTGTGTGTGCGTGCGCACGCATGCGCACGCATGCGCAAATGTGTCTCTCCTCTCTATAACTTTATCGTCGATTTCTTCGTCTTCGTTGTTTCCGTTTCGAAGCCGGAGGCTCATGATCAAAAGCAATAGACACGCCACTAAAAACTATGATCACTCGGCCATAGACGCTAGTAAAAACGGGACACAATGTTAATCAAAATATAAATGTCGCAAACGTCTCAAACAGAATAAGAAAATAAAAAAAAAAAGGAAACGCACCATCGGACGCTAGGAGCGCCACCTAGAGGAGTTATAAAGAGAAACGCTCAATTGCTTACTCTTCTTATTGATCTTATCTCACTGCACGCGACAACCTCACAGCAACGGTTGAATCACAGAGATTCATGCTTCAATTTATGAAGGCTTTCTTTGCCTGAAAATTCTTTATGATATTTTGAAATTCTTCAAATATAGACTGGAGTCTCTCTCTCTATCTCTCTCTCTTTCTTTCTCTCTCTCTCTCTCTCCTCTCTCTCTCTCACACACACATACTCTCTCTCTCTCTCTCTCCCTCTCTCTGGCTGACAATTCTTTATGATATTTTGAAATTCCTCAAAAATAGGCTGGAGTCTCTCTCTCTCTCTCTCTCTCTCTCTCTCTCTCTCTCTCTCTCTCTCTCTCTCTCTATCTCTGTCTGCCTGAAAATTCTTTATGGTATTTTGAAATTCCCCAAATATAGGCTGTTCTCTCTCTCTCTCTCTCCCCCCCTCTCTCTCTCTCTCTCTCTCTCTCTCTCTCTCTCTCTCTCTCTCTCTCTATCTATCTATCTTTCTCTCTCTGCCTGAAAATTCTTTATGGCATTTTGAAATTCCTCAAATATAGGCTGGTGTCTCTCTCTCTCTCTCTCTCTCTTTCACACACACACACACTCTCTCTCTCTCTCTCTCTCTCTCTCTCTCTCTCTCTCTCTCGAATAACCAGATATCGAATTATTACTTATCACCAAACCCATTCAGAAATATCTAAACTCTCATCTGTGTACAACCGTTCTCAAACCAGCGGGTCCATCCATCCTTAAACATTGTGACTGGCGCTACAGAATCAAAAACAAAGAACTGTACCAAAAAAATCAGAATCACTTGAGAACTTTCAATAGTAACAACAACTAAAATGTAGATAGGATCGCTTATCGCCTAGTTCACAATACTCTCCGATCTTTTGAACAGGAGTAGAGGTTTATCTCTTGTTTCCTGCTTAACATTGGGTTTCCTGTTCCTTCTAAAGCCTTTTCCTTATGTAACAAGCTACCTTGAGGGACTCTTGAACCTTGTACTTGATGAATATCATTGTAAAATGAAGAAGATGAAATAATGACATAATTAAAATGTTAACTAAATGTTAACTAAAAGGTTAAAAAGAAAAGCCTCACAAATACTAGAAAGAGCAATAACAGCTACTGGACTTGAGAAATCTATTTTGCCGAAAAATTGTTTTCAGTGAAAGATTTTATAAATTGCAACTGACAATTGACATTATATTCATTTTTTTTAAAAGATCGTAATTGACAAAAAAAAACAACAAGCTGGAAGAGAGTTCCACAAGCGAAAAGTGCGAGAGAAGAAACTATTAAGATAGAACTTACGGTTCAACTAGCAATTTCGACAATGAAAATGAGATCTAGCCAAGCTACTACTGGGATAAATAGAATTCTTTCGTTTTCTTTATTCATTTCACCCCAAGCAAGGCAATAATGACACTAAGACACAATGTGTTACCGTAAGTGAGAGAAAATGAAAAGACTTTAGTGAGGAGAAAGGGCAATATATGGACAAGTTTCAGGAAGATAGAAAAAGCGACAACTGATGGTGCATTTAAATTTTCAGAGAAGTAGCTGAAAGAAAGAAACTGGAACTGAATTCCACTGGTAAGAATGTTTATATCTAGCTATTTTAACGGTAAAACGATACCACCTTGGGAATGGTTATATCTAGCTATTTTAACGGTAAAGCGATACCACCTTGGGAATGGTTATATCTAGCTATTTTAACGGTAAAACGATACCACCTTCGGAATGGTTATATCTAGCTATTTTAACGGTAAAACGATGACACCTTGGGAATGGTTATATCTAGCTATTTTTACGGTAAAACGATACCACCTTGGGAATGGTTACATCTAGCTATTTTAACGGTAAAGCGATACCTTGGGAATGGTTATATCTAGCTATTTTAACGGTAAAACGATACCACCTTGGGAATGGTTATATCTAGCTATTTTAACGGTAAAACGATACCACCTTGGGAATGGTTATATCTAGCTATTTTAACGGTAAAGCGATACCACCTTGGGAATGGTTATATCTAGCTATTTTAACGGTAAAACGATGACACCTTGGGAATGGTTATATCTAGCTATTTTAACGGTAAAACGATGACACCTTGGGAATGGTTATATCTAGCTATTTTTACGGTAAAACGATACCACCTTGGGAATGGTTACATCTAGCTATTTTAACGGTAAAGCGATACCACCTTGGGAATGGTTATATCTAGCTATTTTAACGGTAAAACGATACCACCTTGGGAATGGTTATATCTAGCTATTTTAACGGTAAAGCGCTACCACCTTGGGAATGGTTATATCTAGCTATTTTAACGGTAAAACGATGACACCTTGGGAATGGTTATATCTAGTTATTTTAACGGTAAAGCGATACCACCTTGGGAATGGTTATATCTAGCTATTTTAACGGAAAAACGATACCACCTTGGGAATGGTTATATCTAGCTATTTTAACGGTAAAACGATACCACCTTGGGAATGGTTATATCTAGCTATTTTAACGGTAAAACGATGACACCTATTTGCCAATCTTGTGCTGTGCTTAAATTTATACAGTCGAGCTACCCAAGAGAAATGATCATCAGAGCAATCACCATTAAAATATTTATCAAAGAGACAAAGAGAAGCTATATTACGGTAGTAGGAAAATGGCTGAATCCGAGATGCGAAGTCAGGGCCAATAAAATTACAGATTTTTCTTTGGATTTTGCCAAGTATTTCTCGTCAGAGTCCATCTCAAGCATCTACAAATCTCGAGATCCTCGACAAAATCCAAAGAACGATCTGCAATGTAATTGGTCTTGAATTGGCTTCTCGACTTCAGACACTCTCTCACAGACGTCATTTGGCATCACTCTGTGTTTTCTACAAATATTTTCATGGCTACTGCTTGACGAGTTTTTTTTTCCATGGTGTTCCGAATATATGAATTTAAGCGTGCTACTAGTTTGACATGTAGGTCCCACCCCTTAACTGTTGAAATAGTTAAATGTAACCGCCACTTCTACTCCAATAGTTTCTTTCCTCGCACTTCCCGATATTGGAACTCCCTTCTTCTAAAATTTAAATGCAATGTCAACCGCCATCTTCTGTCTTCTTGAATCCTCTTCGTTTTTTACCCTTTCCTCACTCCACGCCATTCTCAGTTTTCTCTGTCACTTTCACTCCTTGTAACCACCTCCCTGCATACTAGTGGCATTCCCGCCTTGCTTAGGATGAAATTATTAAAAAGAAAATTCATAAGCTATCATACTGCAATACCTATAGCATGCTGGTTTGCGTGAGCCGATGATAGTTGCCCACGGGGCCATTGTCCAAAATTTTATTCAGGTCCTTTCTTATTCATTCATTTAGTATTGAATTGGAATGGTAAAAGCTGAAAATTAGAGTTCCTGTGACAAAGAATTTTCACCAAAGCACGCACTTTTACTGGTAACTTGAAAAACATTTTTATATTTGATCCCCAATATTTTCGGCTCATCTGTACTTCATTTTTTTTTTTACAGTGAGAGTCGCCTTTTACAAGGCCCCTCGAGGTAGAGCGTTACATTAGGAGGCCACTTTTGTGGCCTTGATCCCTGTCCTTTTTTTTTCTTTTCCTCAACGCCCCCCCTACACCCACTCTTTTCTCTCACTTTCACTTTCCGTGCTAGTCGCACTCCTGCCTTGATTGGAGTGAAATGCTTTAAAAAATGTATATCTAGACACCAAAAAGCAGCACCTGACCAGATGTGACAACGGCATTCAATGCACAGATGAATGATAGACTTATATATGTGCAAGATTCCAGTTCCAGATTATAGTTTCTGTTTTTGGACAGGTTTATCTTGAGTCCTATTTCTTAGAAAACTTGGTAGATGATACTGATTTTCTATTCAAAATCGTTCTTATACTAACTATAACTATATCATCAGCATAAAGATGGAAAGCAGTATTATAGTCAAGAGAACCCTATGATACTATTGAATCGCTTGATAAGCAAAGTCGTTATCATTTCTTTTCAGAAAATGGGCGATCATAACTCTCCAAATATTTCTTTTCTTTATTGCCATTTTCTTTATTGTGAATTACCATCAAATTCTTGGGAAAGATATTGGAGTTTTTTCCTTTTTTCTTCTTCATGGTTTGGGATTCAAAATAGTTCTTTTCCTTGATTAGTTGCCACCCAAGTCTAAAAAATTAGGGAACATTTTTATTTATTTCTCTTCTTTTTAAATGGCATATCCCTATAAAACGTAGGCGATTGTGACTCTCCACAGAATGGCCATGGCTTATTGGGAAAGACAATGGAAAGATTTTCCTCGTTATCCGCTGGGAATTTAGAGTTTTCCTTAGAGACACAAATTTCCCTCTGTTTAACCCATAGGTATAGGGTATAGAGACGAAATGAATTAACGCCTTTCCCAAGTGAACGCAGTAGATTAAACCGGAATTCAAATTCTGCTCACCGGTTATAAGTTCGGGCTTTTAACCGCTACGTTACCTGCTTCCACCTCTTTAACGTTTTAAAAAGATAATATTTATCACTACGTAGACTGTGCTATGAAAATGTTTTTAAAACAGTACATAAGATCAGGATTAATACGACCTTTTAACGCCTGAAAAAAAACTATTTTAATACAGTTAGTTAACCCAATACAAGGCCCAAGAGCCACTCAAAGTAGAATGATATTATTATAAGGAAGGGGAAAGTAAGAGAGCATTATGAAGGCATGTAAGTTAGATATCGGTTGACATACTATACTTCTCGTTACTAAGGATGACACTTCATGGTAACGACTTAATGCTGTTACGTCATCAGATCCTATCCCATTTATTCAAAGAAAGGTTTTGGGGAGCGCTTGTTAAGGATAAAGACAAGAATATAATTTTTATAACAGAAAACGTCCAAGGTCCTGTTGAATTTTAGAATCTTGGCCTGATAGCCGTCCAGTTCTGATATTAACAGGAGACACCCCTGCTGTGACTGCTGGAAATTGTCATGCAGGAAACACAAGTTGATGAAAACAAAAAAAACAAAATAAAACAGGCGATAACGTTTTATTCTGCAAAAACGAACAAAGCCCAACAAAATGACAGCACCCCCTCTAGAAAATGTCTTGCTATATATCTGACCATAGGGAATTAATGTACTTGTCCGAAGGACGAACTTACGTTGTCTATACGGATCATGGTTTGCGGTCATATCACGTTGAAACGCTGGTTCCCAGACGATCCGGTCACCGAAGTTAACCAGCGTCGAGTCTAGATGGGTGACCCCCTTGGAAATACAAGGTGCTGTAAATTTGGATGTACGGGTTTTGTAATGGTTAATGGATCAAGATTGTTAATTGGAAAGCCCAGTTCCAATTCCGGTTGGGTTCGTTATATTCACTTACGCGCAAATACCTTTGGAACAGGCATGAACCCGCCTCTTTCCAACCTAAATATGAGTTAATTAGTAAGATTTGTATTACTAATATCATTATTATGTCCAAAAACAAAATTCTTACAATTCTAAAATGTATTCCGGCTTTAAATATCCTACAAAGATTGATAAGCCGTAGAAAACTAATCAAAGCCTTCCAAAGCCATTGATCTTAGGAAGCTGTTGTATACAGTTGACGGTTTAAATATTTCTAAACAAGTTTGGCACCATACATGACATCTAGTTCTACCCTAAGATAGTTCACCCCAGACATCAAGTGAAACTCTTATATACGACCCATCACTAAAAATGCTGGGAAACGGTCAACTCCACCACACCAGAAAGTACCTGATTCCTTTCGCCATGCTCAGGCCTCACTTTCCAGCTATGACAAGGGTGAAAATCGTTTACGCAGCCTTCTCGGTGATGACTTACTTATCACCAGACATCCTCTTTCCCACAGACGCAACGTTGCAAGTATGGCTACTTCTATGGTAAATGACCAGAGGAACACAATTCTTTAGTGCCACCAACTTAGACCCACCTAGCTCCGTCCACAGGGTTGAATCGCCCTCATTACCTCCGTATGCCTTTGGTAAGAAGAATGTTCCACTCCGAATGCTTTTCCCCGTGAACCGCCACTTTGTGGAACAGACTTCCACGTGGATGCTTCCCCGAATACTATAATCTTAACTTCTTCAAGTTTAGCGTCAATTTTGATAAATCGACCGTATCTTCACTTCCGACGTCCTCATCTTATGTTCATATCACACAGTAGTCCTGGGTAAAACGATAAACTATATCCAGCATCAAGGCCTCTGATCAGGAGGTTTTGCGGAGTGTGGAACCACCTCTTAATTGCTGATGTTCCCAGGTCCACCCTGACCCAGGGTGGTAGCATCTGTTAGGGTCCCAGCTATGGGCAAATATTTAACTATTACCAGAAATATTTATTTGAAAAATATTATTACCAGTAATACAATTTCGAAGGAAAAATGTTACTAGAAACAGATTTTTGACAAAACAAAATATTATCAGCAATAAAAAAAATTATCGGCATTAAATAACCAATTGAGGTTGATATGCCGTAAAACAAAATAAACCAAATCAATCTAAACCAAAGAATACGTATTCTATTCATACGAATCTATCCTAAAATGTCGGCATTAAATAACCATTGAGGATGATATGCCGTAAAACAAAATACACCAAACCAAACTATATCACACAGTATTCAGTAACTACCATCTACTTTGAGTGGCTCTTTGGTCTTGGGTGAACTTTAGTAAAAAAAAATATATAATAGATTGACCATGATGCAAAATATACATACCAAAATCCTTAGACATAAGAATCCTTATGCATAAGAAAGATATACATAATAAAACCTTATACTAATTATGCAATTATAATTGTACTAATTATGATTATACTTATGCTATATACTATAATACTATATATATGAATAATACATATGTATGTATATAATACTATATATATGACAACAAATTTAAATGTCCATGGTATTCCTGATCAATCAAAATTCGTAAACAATTATATAGGCCACACTACAGCATGTTTGACGAGAAGACTCACACTACATCTTTCTGACCATAGCTCAATTAGGTCTCATTTAAATACTCATAGAAACCTACTGGACCGTTTTCGTTACATACTCTTTGACAATACAAATATAATAGCATCGTCTACATGTAAAAATGGCTAAAAATGATGAAAGCTTTATTTAAAACAACACTCAATAATATCAACTATGAACATCGGCACAATATGTTGACCGTGTTTTGAAAATTGAACATTATATAAATACCTACAAGTATGCAGCAATCTATTTCTTGTTAACAGTTAATATATTTCGACCTTGAAAATGGCTAAATGTATAGCCGAAAGCGCTCGGGAAAAAAAGAACAATTGACAGTTTTATATAATTTATCTGCCGAAAAGAAAAAATTATTAGATCACATGAGAAATTGTATAAAAAACTAAATCAAAGCACCTTGTCTGTCATATTTACTGAAACGCGCATGAAGGAAAGGATTGCTGCCTAAATACACAAATATTTATTTATTATAATGTTTGCATACGGACAAAAACAACTTACTCACTACAAAGATGCATTCTTGTTTCAATGCGGCTGCATCTCGACTGGTGAGAACAAAAAATGGATTATTATTATATTATATTATATTAGATATATATGTCTATATAAGAATCTTATACTAATTATAGTTATACTAATTATGTAATTATACTATTTATTTATTACATAAGAATCCTTATATATAAGAAAGTGATACGTAATAGACCGATCATGATACAAAATATACCTTCTAAAATCCTTATACTCGTGGGCTTATGTGTTTACTCGGAACTATAACTATCAAACAAATATTAACACTGCGTTACACGGGTCCCTTCAAGGTGCGCAATATGGCCGATAAATACTCTATCATTTGATGTAATAAAACAAAGACAATGTGTCAATCGACGCTACACAATCTGTACCTCATCGTAGGCACGACGAAATGCAATAACAAAACCGACAATTTATTCCGATTTCAAAACCCATTGGGCATGGGGCTTGCATCTCCACCTACTAAAATCTACTTGCTATTAAAAGCATAGCAGTTACTATTAGCCTGTTGATTTTGTTTTGCGGCATATCAATGGTTATTTAATGCCGGTATCTAAATAAAATATTTTGTTGGTCATTTTGTATTAAAATTGTATTGTTGGTCATTTTAAAGGAAAGTTGGCTCCCTGTGCCGTGCGAGGAAATTTTTCTCGCCGGAGTCGATCCTTCAAATCTACAAATCAAACATTCATCTTTGCATGGAGTATTGCTGCCATATATGGTCTGGAGCCCCTTCTAATTGTCTCAAGTTCCTTGATAAAATCCAGAGACGCATATGCAATGTAATTGGCCCTGATCTGGCATCTCGTCTTCAGTCGCTCTCTCACAGATGTGCCGCCGCCTCCCTCTGTCTTTTTTACAAATATTTTCACGGTAACTGCTCCGATGAGCTGCTTTCGCTGGTTCCCAGACTTCATGAATTTAAGCGTTCTACTAGGCTGGCATCTCGCTCTCACCCTTTCACTGTCGAAACTGTTAAATATAGCCGTCTCTTCTACTCCAATAGCTTCACGTCTCGCACTCTAAAAATGTATTTTTATACTTTCATAGTGTTTTGTTTGGGGGGGGGTCATTATTTGGCCATAGCTTGGATCCTAACATGTGCTACCAACCTGGGTCAGGGTGAACCTGGGAACGACAGTAATTAAGCGATGGTTTCACGCTGCGCAAAACCTCCAATCTCGCGATTAAAGACCATGTTGCCGGATGTAGTTTATCGTCATACCCAGGCATGTTGGGACACTGACTCTATACTTCACAGTGAAAGAAAAGCAAGTTGTGAAGAACCATGATTGCCTCTGTTTTGGTGGAAAATGGCGTCTTAAAAAATAATAATTGCATCTTTTTAATATCATATTCCATATTTTTAGTTTTTGTTTTTAACCAGTGGCGTCATTCTTTTGTCATAAATGTTGATTCCTTATTTCGAAGTTCGAAAACTGGAAAAGATTACTGCTATATTACCTTCAAAACACTGTCTTTTGTACGGTCAGCGAAGTTAAGCAATGTCGAGCCTGGTCAGTGATTAAATGGGTGCCTACATGGGAATAATTGGTGCTGTAAACTTGAATGCGCAGGTAGTGTAATGGATAACGGCTCAGAATTAGAAATTGAAGAGCTGAGTTCCAACTCCGGTCGTGGTCGTTATATTGACACACCTTGAGGAAGGCATGAATCCCTCTCACCGATTAGTAAAATTTGTATTGGTATATAATTATTATCACCACAAAATTCTTACAATCTAAAAAATATTTTCTGGCTTTAATTAACCTGCAAAATTTTGATAAACCGTAAAAAAAAAATCATTCAGTAAAGAAATGAACCTAGGAGACATGTCTTAACTCGGGACAACAAAATACATTTAGGTATCTGGATTGCGTCATATCAAGTACTGTTACTCGCTTGCTTAGATTATGGCTAAGCGTTCTTTCACAACTTTTGACCGCTTAAACTGTTTGGCTGTCCCAAAATTACCATCTGCATTTGTAAATGAGCTTGCGTGAGTCTGTTTGGAATCTGAGAGAAGTGGCTGATAAGGCGGATATAACGATATAAGTAAACATGTAAATTCCTTCACAACAGAACAGCTGCATTTTGTTATGTTTACCCCCACTCACCTTCTCTCTCTGTCACTCTGTATATATATATATATATATATATATATATATATATATATATTTATGCGTGAGTGTGCGTATGTTTTTCTCTCTCAAAAATCCACTTCATAATTAAAAGAAAAAAAGCGGAAAAGTCAATGACATTAGATATTTTAACAGCAGTAACAACTAACTTAGGGATACACTATACTTAAATTTTCCAAGCAATTAAAGGCAAAATTAGAACGAACCGAGACACTGTCATCATTTTTACACGACTTTTATCAAAAAGCTTTCAGCCAATTTTTTTTTCAGTTTTTAATTGCAAGAATTCAGGATAAAACATACTTTTCGTGACAGACTCTAACGCTCTGCCCATCAATAGCAAATCCGTTAGATCTGACAAATTAAACCGGACAGCTGCCCTTGAAAAAAAACCTCCAATCAGTGGTTAACTGGGACAAGAAATGGCTTGTAAATTCTAAAAAAAAATTTGCTTTCACTTAACCACCATAGAGAACCTTTGCTACCTGCCATCAGTATGGCTGACTCTAGACTCCTAGAGAGCAACACACTGCAACTTCTTGGCCTCGCATTTTCCACTGACTTGAAGTGGAGCTACTACATCGAATCAATAGCTGTATCCACTGCAAGGAAAGTTAGGAATCCATCTTGCACATTTCCAAATCTACCATTCTTTTATGCATTGAATACTGTTACCATATCTTTTCTGGTGCTTCTGTTGTACACCTAGAGATTCTTGATAAAATCCAAATCTGTAATGCAATCGATCCTGACCGGGCATCTCAGTCACTTTCTCACCGGAGTGATGTGGCTTCGCTAGTGCTTCGGCTACATGAATTTAAGCGAGCTACTAGACTGGTATCTTGGACCCGCTCTTTTACTGTTGAAATGGCTGAATGTATCCACCGCTTCTACTCGAACTGTTTTATTTCTCGCACTTTCTACCTATGGAACTCCCTTGCTCTCAGTTGCTTTCCTGATAACTACAATCTTCTAAAATTTAAATGCAACGTCAACCGCCATCTTCTGTCTTCTTGAATCCTCTTCGTTTTTTACCCTTTCCTCACTCCACGCCATTCTCAGTTTTCTCTGTCACTTTCACTCCTTGTAACCACCTCCCTGCATACTAGTGGCATTCCCACCTTGATTAGGATGAAATTATTAAAAAGAAATTTCATAAGCTATCATACTGCAATACCTATAGCATGCTGGTTTGCGTGAGCCGATGATAGTTGCCCACGGGGCCATTGTCCAAAATCTTATTCAGGTTCTTTCTTATTCATTCATTTAGTATTGAAAGTTGAAAATTTGAGTTCCTGTGACAATGAATTTTCACCAAAGCACGCACTTTTACTGGTAACTTGAAAAACATTTTTATATTTGAGCCCCAATATTTTCGGCTCATCTGTACTTCAGGTTTTTTTTTTTTTACAGTGAGAGTCACCCTTTACAAGGCCCGTTACGTTAGGAAGACATTTAACGATTAACCTTAGCCTTGAATAGGTTAAGATTGTAGTGATCGGGGAAACATCTTCTTGGGATTCGATTACATAGGCAAGTTGTTCGCAGGAAGAAGCTACTCGAGTGGAACTTACATCTCACCGATGGAATACGGTGGGAACGTGGGTGTTTTGTTACTATGTAAGTGGCATGGCGTGTTCTTGCCGTGAAGGTTTACCTTGGCAGGACCAGGGAATGTAGTTCGATCATTTTCCATGGAAGTTGCCACGTCCCGCCTACGGATTCGGAGACGCTTTTGAACTCTATCAATGCTAGAGAGTGGGGCGTGGGTAGCTCTCGCACAAATATGACAACAGTACTCCATTTTTGGCTTGATTTGGCCCTTGTAAAGGTAGAGGATAACAGGAGGAGTCAGGTACTTACTGGAGCGGTACAAAGAGCCGACCATTTTAACTGCATCCTTAGCAATGGATTATATGTACGTGTTCCACTTGTGCTCGGGTACGAGTTTGAGACCCAACAGTCTTTCAAGGTACGCAGGTGCTTCCTCGAGAAAACCTACATTCATCCTGATTGGTGGCAGTTCGAGGTCAGATCAGCGATGATGGAATGTAACTAGCTTGGTCTTCGAGGCATTGAATGTAACTTCAAATTAATCCGCCTACCTCGTTAGAAACAAAGAAAATAATACTGAACTGTTACGTAATATCAAGTAGAGACTTGAGGCAACAGAAATGTGGTTCTACAGAAGGATGCTGAGAATACCATCGATCGAACATGTGAGTAACGACAAAGTTTTAGAGGAAATGGTAACAAAATTCAGTTATACTTAATATCGGGAAGAAGTAGTTCAAATTTCTAGGACGCATAAGGAGGAAGGTGGGCTTGGAAAATTTGATACTCACAGGTTATATGAAAGGCAAGACGGACAGAAGAAACGGACGCATAACCTACCTTAAACTCTGCGAAAATGGATAGTCCCTTTGCATCTGCTCCCCACAACAACTGAGCTACAACTGCCCCAAACCGCCTGCTAGACACCCTCACTGAGCTAGGAGAGTAGTGGGAGGAGGCAAAAGAAACAACTAGGAATTACGAATACTTTTAAAATGGGAGGGTAACAAAATGCCTCATGTGACTAACACGGGGTTACAAGTACAAAGAAATGAAAATTGTGGAGAGTCATGATCGCCAACATCCTAAAGGAACACGATACATAGAAGACGAAGACTGATGTCGATGCTATGCTGTGCTTTAAGTTCGGATTGATGAACAATATACTCTCTTTTACAATCTGTTAAACCCTGTACTCCTATAAAGCATAGTGAAGTAATTGCGTGGTTATTTTGCCTGGGTTTTAAGCAAATAAATTTACTGATAACAAGTCTAGCTTTATTAGCTGCAAAATCTGTCTGTGAAGTGATGTCATGTTTCTGGATATGAAAACCACATGTGTTACTTGTTCTCCGTCGAGTAATCTTGTTACTTAATAATTTGTCAGTCCCCTTCTTGACAAATGTGGGACTCAACGAAAAGCCAGCAAGATCAAATGACAACGATAATGTTTTCGTAACATTTTTAGAGCACTGACCTTTCGATAGACAATTATAAGATTAACCTTTCACTTTGCTTCGTTTTTTCTTCTTCTTTTTCTTCTTCTTTTTCTAGCCTTTACAATTACTTTTAGATACAATTAGTAATAAATGAACGATTTTCATTAACGAAACATTTTTATAACAGTCTGTCAATAAGAACGTCTACATTCCTCTGTTTTGTTTTGTTTTTTAATATTTATTCACAACATATTCTAACCTGTTAAAGAAACTAACCTGTAAGTAAAAGAAGAAGAAGAAGAAGAAGAAGAAGAAGGGGAGAAAAAGAAGGAGCAGATGGAGATGTAAAAGAAAAAGAAGACAAGGATGAAGAAGAAACGGCGGCGGAAGAAGGAGAAGAAACAGAATAAGAGGAGGTGAAGGAAGAAGAAGGTAAAGAAGATGACTAAGAAGAAAAAGAAGAAGAAAGAGAAGTTGAAAAGATGAAGAAGAAGAGGAGAAAGGATAATAAAGATAAGTTGAGGAAGAAGGAGAAGAAAAAGAAGTAAAAAAAGAAGAGCATGAGAAAGAAGGAGTAGAAAAAGGGACGAAGAAGAAGAGGAAGAAGAAGAAGAAGAGGTAAAAGAAGAAGAGAAAGAGAAAGAATTAAAAGTAAAAGAAGAATCAAATCTTAATTAGTTAGTTTCTAATTAGTTTGAAAACGGCACAAATATTTCGCCACAGATTTTCGATTTGAGCAAAAAAAACTCGGGCATCCTTAATGGCGACGACAGTCATACATGTCTCATCAATAACAATGATCCCAGTTCGAGCCTATATGAAAGCCATGACTCTAAACGCTGATTCTCAAGTTAAGACACTCATTCATAGAGAGAAGTTGGGACTATAGTAATCTTTCTAACATGGTTCGCTCTGTTTAGCACACACACGCACACACACACACACAACACAAACACTATACACACACACAGACACTACCCAAACACACACACATACACTCAAAGTATGCATCATATATATATATGCAATTTAAGTAAAATGTATATTGAATCGCCAAAGTGGAAATCTGTTGATGACTAAATAATAATTCTTGAAGTTTATTATTTCTATTTTCAAAACCATCCTGGTAAATTTTGCAACAATTTAATAAATAGAGAGTGTCCATAAAGTTTGTGTGCACTTTCAAAAATTTATAACTTTATTTGTATTTGCGATAGAAATAATCTGTAAAAAAAATGTTATAAAGTTTAATGTACCTAGTTTTAAGTATAGCTAAAATAACTAATGTCATTTCAGGCATTACTGCAAATCAGTTGGCAAATGTTTTCCGTGAACTGCAAAATCATATTAACCTTTGTATTGCTAATAATGGAGGACATGTGGAAACTTAAATAAAATTTCAATAAAACCTTAAAAAATATAGATTTACTTCTTTCTAATCCTTTTTACAAATTATTTCTATCGCAAATACAAATAAAGTTATAATTTTTTTAAAGTGCACACGAACTTTATAGACACCCTGTATATAAGCTATTAGTTATAGATTAACAGCAAACAATATTTGCTTTTCATCAGACAAAATGTCCCCAGACGATCATCCGTGGCTGTATCGCTACATCTACAAACCTAGAGTTTGAGTCCCTTTGACGTATTTTGTCGTTCGAAGGAACCAATTTTCTTTAGCTCTTTTCACCTATTTTGTCGCTCGAAGGAATCATACCCAATTAATATTGTATTTACGTATGTATGTACATGAAAAAAATAGAAAATAGAACTGAGGTGATATTTTTGACATCACTTACCCACATGCTTTGTTGTTTCATGTCGCTACCAGAGAATTACTTTCTCTAGGTAACAAAGTGACGAATACAAAAGTGCTGTGACATTAAAATGTTTCATGGCTGTGTCATTTCCCCACTTCTCTGTACTGAGTAGCTTACAGGCCCGAACTTGTAAATAAGCATGTCAAATTTTGTAGATCAGGTTAGGAATTTTGCAGTTTGTAAGATTTGGGGTAGTGGAAAGCTATACATATACTTTCCTTGTACAAACTAACTTGATTAGTGAGCTACACATGCACACACATACATATGCACATATTCGTCTGCAAACCTGATTTTGTACTGAATGCAGCTTTCGCCAAAACCTGCAGTAAATACCTTGCTTCTTATTACTTTCCAGCTTCTTGGAAATTCTCTTCTGTAGTTCCTGACGTTAAGAATTCTGATAAGGAGAAATCTTGAAGTGACTGGCTGAACAGAGAGAAATTTTACTTTTGTTTCAAGGAAAAATGAAATCCCACTCTCAGAACAGTTTGACTGTGACTAGTTCATTTATGGCCTGGCCGACTTCGCGGATATCTTTGACTAAATGAATGAGGTCAATTTTCAATTCAAGGCCGTGAAGTCACCATTATGGATGCTACTGAATGAATGAAAGATTTTCAAGCCAAGATATCGCTGTGGAAGAACTCAAACCTTCCAATGTTAGAAGCTGTTCAACAGGATGGAAGTGAAAGCTTTTCTACAGAATTCATTCTGCAGACATTTGGATACTCTGCAGAACCCTTTCAAATGTTACTTTGGCTCGGATGACCTTAAAGTTGAAACATGGATAAGTAATCGTTTTCTAACCGACATAGACTGTATCAGTGACGAAGAACTTGCTCTCTCAGGACAGAGGTAATGTTACGAAATGAGTTCAACTCGTGGAGTCTTGTAGAATTTTGGTGACCCAAGCCTACCCTTGACTGGTAAAGTGACCTGCTCTGATGCCCTTTGCTACACCTTTGTGAATCAGGGTTTTCAGCACTTGTTTCTATCAAAACGAAAATTCGAAATAGATCGGATATCAAATATAACATACGTGTCACCTTATCAAAGACCACTCCACAGTTTAATATTATTTTTTCACGGCAAACAACAACAACCTTCTCAATGAAATAAAATAAATAACGAGAAACTAAAGGTAGTAGTAATAGCAGTAATAATACTAGAAGCGTTTTAATATACAAAAGAGGATTGTATTTCATGATTATAATGAGTGGTCCAAACTTTTAAAATAATGTGTTTCTTTTTCGATTGTTGACTTCAAAGTTTACTAATACTTTGTGTATATTATATGTATGAGAATAAAATCTCGATGAATAACATGTATTATATACATTAAGTGCAATGCTGTGTTTATGTGAATATTTCTGGGGAAGAGTGTCTATAGCTTTCATTGGAGTCTTAAAGGGCTCCGTGACTCAAGAAAGGTTAAAAACCGCTGGTTTAGTTACTCAAATAAAGTCATTTTCTCTCCTAAAATGGTAACAATCTTATGGCAATGATTATGGTATTAATATCCGTTTCCATACAGTAAAACATCCAGCATTATTTAACCGATCAGATAGCGTTACAGGAATTTATTTAAAAACCTTTCTCTTAAAACAGGTTTTCAAGAAAATGCTCGTCTCGGGTCCGCTGTTATCGCTCTTCCTCGTACTGATAGACGTTTCCTTCTTAGCCTTTTGTTTAAGGTAGTAAGGAAAACATCTTGATTATATTATTTTCCTTTATACTTACATGTGCTATCCATTTTAGTTGTTCCTGCTGTTAGAAGTTAACAATTTTTGCGTTTTTGTTATTAGGTAATGTTCTTTTTTGTGTGTGATTCTGTACCGCCAGTCTGTTGAAGAGTTGTTTTTTTTAAGACCTGCAGGATTCATTGGTTTCAAACAATTTTTAATCATTGATCTGTGAAAATGGTTTTATGTAGCTGGTAGTTACTCTCTGAACGATTAAGACGCCATATATGACATCCATGTGAGAGTCTTGTTCTGACGAGGCTATTTAAGAGCATGACTCTAGTTATGAGTTTAATGTGTTAGATTTCTTGCAGTGTTAGACAAAACTGACCCTAGTACAGCCTATTGTATGTTCAATTTCCTTATCTACAGTATTAAATTTGTTATAACTGATCAATACGCCGATGTTTTTTGAAGTGTTTAATCTTTATGATTGTTCCAGATTATGTGCCTTCATTGCTTTCATTCCAATTTCAGATCATAGCTTCTGTGAAGGAAAGGCTTATTTTATCATTTAGATTAACACTTAGAAGTAAAAGGAAGTATCTTTTTTAAATGGTGACGACCTTAGCATTTAGATCAGAGCTTGGAAGTAAGGTGAAGTATATTTTGAAGATCTGGCAATCTATTTCTTCTAATTTCCACGAGCAGACTAGAAAGTTGCCGGCATATTTATGCTCAGCGTAATAGTTGACCATTTCCTCGTTCCTAGACCTAAAGATTCCTTGTATAGCATATGGCCACTGTCAAACCATATTATGTGGCGCTGCAATGGTTTTAGTAGCAAGTAGGTTTTAATGGGTGGAGTTGTCAGACACACGTCTAAACGATTTTTAATTCAGAGTTGTCGTTCTTGTAGACTGGCTGCAAACCAAGACTAGATATCCCACTCTAGACTATTTAACCCATAGAAAAAGGAAGCGATGCATTCATAGTGAATTTGTTCGAAAGGTAAGACAACGGCGTTGTCATAAATTTAACTTCGGCTTGCCGATTCCACGTTCCACGTTGAAAACTGCTTCGCTACACGCTCTTTCAGTCTCTTTCTTTTATGTCACATCATCTGTTTGAATCTCTTTTTTTTTGTAGCAGACTGTTTCAAGTCCGTTCTTTTTGTCGGGGACTCTGTTTCAAGCCTTTCATTCTGTTACATCATCTGTTTCAAGAGCTTTCTTTTTCTAGGGAAGTCTGTTTCAAGCCTTTCATTCTGTTACATCATCCGTTTCAAGCCCTTTCTTTTTCTAGGGAAGTCTGTTTCAAGCCTTTCATTCTGTTACATCATCCGTTTCAAGCCCTTTCTTTTTCTAGGGAAGTCTGTTTCAAGCCTTTCATTCTGTTACATCATCTGTTTCAAGCCCTTTCTTTTTCTAGGGAAGTCTGTTTCAAGCCTTTCATTCTGTTACATCATCTGTTTCAAGCCCTTTCTTTTTCTAGGGAAGTCTGTTTCAAGCCTTTCATTCTGTTACATCATCTGTTTCAAGCCCTTTCTTTTTCTAGGGAAGTCTGTTTCAAGCCTTTCATTCTGTTACATCATCTGTTTCAAGCCCTTTCTTTTTCTAGTGAAGTCTGTTTCAAGCCTTTCATTCTGTTACATCATCTGTTTCAAGCCCTTTCTTTTTCTAGGGAAGTCTGTTTCAAGCCTTTCATTCTGTTACAACATCTGTTTCAAGCCCTTTCTTTTTCTAGGAAGTCTGTTTCAAGCCTTTCATTCTGTTACATCATCTGTTTCAAGCCCTTTCTTTTTCTAGGGAAGTCTGTTTCAAGCCTTTCATTCTGTTACATCATCTGTTTCAAGCCCTTTCTTTTTCTAGGGAAGTCTGTTTCAAGCCTTTCATTCTGTTACATCATCTGTTTCAAGCCCTTTCTTTTTCTAGGGAAGTCTGTTTCAAGCCTTTCATTCTGTTACATCATCTGTTTCAAGCCCTTTTTTTTTCTAGGAAGTCTGTTTCAAGCCTTTCATTCTGTTACATCATCTGTTTCAAGCCCTTTCTTTTTCTAGGGAAGTCTGTTTCAAGCCTTTCATTCTGTTACATCATCTGTTTCAAGCCCTTTCTTTTTTCTAGGGAAGTCTGTTTCAAGCCTTTCATTCTGTTACATCATCTGTTTCAAGCCCTTTCTTTTTCTAGGGAAGTCTGTTTCAAGCCTTTTCTTTCTGTCACGTCATCTGTTTCAAGCCCTTTTTTTCTGTCACGTCATCTGTTTCAAGCCCTTTCTTTCTGTCACGTCATCTGTTCGAAGCCCTTTTTTCTGTCACATCATCTGTTTCGAGTCCTTTTTTTGTAGGACGCTCTCTGTTCAAATCACCTCCTTACTGTCACCTGGTCTTTTCTTTGGCATTTCTTTCTGTCACATCCTCTGTTTTTATCACTTTATTTCGTAGCAGACTCTGTTTCAAGACCATTCTTTCTGTACATCATCTATTTTAAGTCCTTTCTTTTTTTTAGGGGACTCTGTTACATGACCCTTCTTTCTGTAACATCATGTGTCAAGCCCTTTCTTTTTGTAGGGGACTGTTTCAAACCTTTCTTTCTGTCACATCATCTGTTCCATGCTCTTTCCTTTGGTAGGCGACTCCGTTCAGTGCATTCCTTTTTGTCACATCATCTGTTTCAAGCCCTTTATTTTTGTAGCAGATTCGGTCTCAAGCCCTTTCTTTCTTTCTTTCACATCACATGTTTCAACCGCCTTCATTTTGTAGGACCTTCAGTTTCAATCAATTTCTTTACATAAAAGAGTTACGATTTTTTTATTTATTTATTTATTTTTCTGTAAATGTATTACGATGAGATTTTGTAAAAGTTCAAATTTGCTTGTTCGCTTTTCATTCAAATTGCTGAAACCGGTTTTTAAATGCAAAGGAAATGTTAGAATAAAATAAATTCTTTACAATTTAAAATTTTTCATGGATAGTCTGCAGAACATGAAAATATATGTTTAAAACGAAATTAATAGAGAACGCTACTTGAATGAAAAAAAACTGTCGTTGAAGGTGGAGGGACACATTTCATTTTTTTTTTTAATTTCTCAGATAACAACCTCCGATACAATGACATTTTCTTTCAGATTTTCGTTCTGTTTTTGTTATTTTTACATTTTTTGTACCGTAACTAATGTCCTAAAATATAATCTCTACAAAAAAAAGTACTAGTGTCAAGTTGTCAAAATGTTTGCAATAATAGTTTTAGCTTGACAACTTAATTGGGTCCATTTTTTTTTTTTTTTTTAAAGATCAATGAATATTTGCCGCAACATAAGACACTGATAATACTGTATTTTGTTATCTACACTAATCTCTATTACCACATTATGATTCTGCTTCTGGGCACTTTGACGTGGAGTAATGGTTTACAATCTTGTCTCGCTAGATCACTTACAAATGTGTAGTGAATTCGATCCTATGTGGCTGCTCCATATTTATGATCTTATGTCACACCTAATTACACATAGTGCTGCGTTCCGTGTCGTTTCTGGGTTCCTACATTTTTGTACAAACGGTATTAAAAATATCTTTTTTCTTATTCGTTTTTATTAAAAGAAAGGCACATACGTGGCAGCTTGGATTCTAAGAAGAAGAGGGAGGAATGGCGTCACGAAAACCTGTGCAATCTAAGCATGTCTCTCGAGCCTGGATGGAAGAAGCCTATCGACGTTTCAAAATTCTTGTGGCCCTCTAGTGAATTCGCGCTGTTTTGGACTTGTAACCAAAACCCAAACAAAGGCAATTCATCATCAGAATACAATTCCAGCGTAGTATTCTATCAAATCGATGACCATTCCGGCCTTGGCCTTCACATTCTCTAAATCATTATTAAAATTCCTCTTCTTCCTCGTTAAGTTAAGCCCTGTCATTGCCTCAAAAAAATAAGGAGCCATTACGTTTTAAGTGCGTGAATAGACGGAAGAAAAAGATATAACAGAAACGCTATTTGGTTTTAGTGAGAAAAAAAATGCCTACATTAGAAATAAATGAAAGATGGAGGAGGTTATAAATCTCTCATGCTTTTCAGGTCTGCTTCAGTGAAATGGAAAACATTATCAATTTCTAATCTTTTCATTTGTACCCTCTTACTTCTTTGATTAATGATACGCATTCATACTTATAATACTTACTGCAATATTTAAGATCAAATATTTAACGATGTAATTGGGGTGATTTTCATGGGAATTTCATAGTCGTGTAACTCACAAGTTGCTTTAATTTAATCGTAACATTAAGAATAAATTAATTTCGCTTTCATTTAATCATTAATATTTAATTATTAATAATTTAATTTAACTTTAATTTAATTATTAAATTAAGCATAAATTAATTTTACTTTAATTTCATCATTAAATTGAAAATTATAATCAGAAAATGAAAATATGAAAACCGTAATTTTTTTCATAGCTACAGCTTGTTACTATTATTATTATTATTATTATTATTATTATTATTATTATTATTTTTATTTTCTTTGATTTCTGGCGTTTACACATTTCTTTCCGGGTCCCGCCCAGGGACCTAAGGTTTGAAAAAGGCATCATGACACTTTCTACTGACAAAAAAACAAATTACATAGATAAAGCCCTTCGTTAAGTGTGGGCTGTACTTGTCAGAACAATTTTTTGTATCTCCTTGAGGCATGGACTTCCAGGAATCCCTTCAATTAGTCTACTGCAATCTTTTCCAACCAGTCCTAGGGCTCCAAATTATTATTATTATTATTATTATTACAATTTCCTTTGATATTTGTTGTAATGAAATTTCTTTTTGGATCCCAACCAGAGAAATGGCATCATGACATTTTTCACTGGTCATTTTGTAAGATCACACACATTTTGCAAGTTTTTTTTTAGTTTTTTTATATTTCTTCAAGACATGGGTTATCAGGAATCCATTCAATGAGTCTATTGGAACCTTTTCCAATCTATCCGAGGGCTTCAACGACAATTGGAATTATGGATGTCCTCATCTGCCACATTTTTGAGACTTTCACTCGTATTTTGATATTTTTTTAAAGATTTATTATTATTATTATTATTGAGTGAGAAACAATCCCGCTAGCAAAGCTATGCTAGAGTATAGCCATAATGAGACCCAATCGTATAAGGATATACAAGGTAAAAGCAACGCGGCCAAATTTACAAGGTATGGTGGCAAGTTTTGTTAACAGAAGCACCTAAGCTTATCGTTGGGACCTAGTTAAATGTACCTTATGATCAGGTAACATAGATCCGAAGATCTCTGACTGAGGATGTTCCCAAATATATTGATGTGTCTCCAAAGTTGCCATGTTTGCATTATACTTCAAACTAGAAAATCACAACCCTCTCGAAAATCCGTCATGATACTAACCCCTGACGTCACCCGACAACTCCCGCTCATGGACAGATATGAACAGCGCGTCAGAAGCCAGGGGAGATGCCCAACCGGTTATGGTTAGGCAACTGACAAGAAAGTCTGCGGTAGCGAACGAGATATTTACTATAGCCCATCTTAATTCACCAAGACATGTACTGGGTGCGACGGATAAATTGTCGTATAAATAGCGCAAAATTGAAAAACATCTCATTTTAGCAGATGTATTTACCAAAATGACACAAAAATATCTTGAAATATTAAAGATGAAATTTATTCAATAAAATCACCATTGGCTTCAACTACGGACTCCAGACGACTTCGGAATTTCCTGCAACTCTTCTGGACGGTCTACTTGTTTAAATTGGTGAATGCTGACATAATCCTTACTTTCAGTTCATCTTTGGTATTTCAAGGAGTTTTGTTAGTCTCTCACTCAACTGCACCCCCGGCATAATAATCAAGGGGGTCGTAGGCTGGGGAGTTAAGTGGCCAGATGCAAGGAGTAATGTGGTAGCCGAAATTGTCTGAGAGTCATGACTGGGTCCGCCTGTTTGTGTGGTATGGTGCAGAATTCATTTGCCAGACATAGGGTCTTCCAACAACCACACTCTTGAATCCTCGTTTTCACTCTCGTGTGGTCATGTGTGACGTCATGAGATGCGATGCAATTTTCGAAATGGAAATCATCCATGTAAACAAAATCAGACTATCATTCTTGTTTTGTCCGTGTCTATATTATTTAATGAAACATGCATTAATGAAAAATGCTGCCTAAATACACACAATATATAGATAGATAGATAGATAGATATTAGTGGTCAATACACACACACACACACACACACACACACATATATATATATATATATATATATATATATATATAATATATATATATATATATATATATATATATATATATATATATATATGATAGATAGATAGATAGATAGATAGATAGATAGATAGATAGATAATATTAGTGGTAACTATGCACATACATATGCAAAATATATAAATATATATACATAGGTGCATACACATACATGTATATATTTTGAATAAAAAATTCCGAGAGGATAGAATCCAGGTAGAACTCAATGTCCAGGACAGAGTAAGGATATAATAAAAAGGCTTAAACACTAATATTCCATGGTCATAATTTATTCCATTGGAATCGTAAATACGATCCAATTCATCAGACCTACAAATTTAAAAAGAAAACAGAAAAAAAACAACCCCGGAAATAAAAATAGAATTTAGAGAGAGTGTAAGTATGAGAGTGTGGGACGAATGTGAGAGTTAAAGAGAGGGGTAACAGACGAGAGATGGTGGGAGATTAAAACTTAACAGAGAGGGTTTTTTTTTAAATAGAGGTGAGTGGAAATATATAAATTAAAAGGTAAAAAACACACATACTTGCATACATACGTTTAATATATAAAAATAGAATTAAACTAATTTGTACTTAAAACACTACTGAGGCAGAAAACGTTAACAATATTAAAAACTCCTCTTTTTAAAACTTCTCTCTGTTAAATTTTAACCCCCCACTTTCACCATTAGGCCTTTCTGTTCTTTCTTCTGTTACACCCTCTCTCTAGAGTTTTCATACATTTCCCTCTCATACTTGTTTCCCACTCTCACACGTACACTCTCACTAAAATTTTGTTTTTTATAACCGGAGTTATAGATCCCGATTTCGTTTTGAATTTGTACGTCTGATGAATTGGATCTTGATTACGATTCCAATGTAATAAATTATAACCATAGTGTTTGAGCCCTTTTTTTATATATATTATATATATATATATATATATATATATATATATATATATATATATATATATATATATATATTCTATATTTCTGAACAGATCTCGAAGAAGGATGGTCTACACCAAGAACTACAAGCTTCCTTCGCTCAAAGCTATTTTAAACATTGAGAAAGCGTTTATATACAGCTGACAGTTTAGCTATTTCTGAATAAAGTTGGTGTCATAATAAGTATCTGTATTGAATTATCGATCCGACGTGGTGTTTTAAAACAAGCCTACTTTTTAGATTAATGTTTTGGTTGTATATTAGTTTGCTTTGACCTAAACATAAACTACAAATGTCACAATGACTGATTATCAGCAAAATGATGAGCCCCAAATGCAAATCACAGGTCGAGAATACTAAAAATCAAGCAGGTACAGAAATGCCAATACCTGAGGTTGTTCTTTCAGAGGATCGAATGTGCGACACTGAGATCTGAAGACGCATTGGAGTGGCCAAAGATGCATTTCAAAAGCTAAGCAAAGTATTAAGAAACAGAAAAATTTCGTTAGAAACGAAGAAAAGAATATTGAACTGTTACATGATATCTGTCCTCCCGTATGGCAGCGAATGCTGGAGAATCTCTTCAAAGATGATGGAAATTCTTGAAGCAACAGAAATGTATTTCTACAGAAAGATGCCGAGGACACCCTGGACCTAACATATGAGCAACAACGAGGTTTTGAAGAGAATAGAAACGAAGATGAAACTTATACTTAATATCAGGAAGAGGCAGTTGAAATTTCTGGGTCGCGTAATGAGGAAAGGGGGCTTGGAGAATCTGATACTTACAGGGCAGATTGGGGGAAAGCAGCGCGTAACGTACTTGATAGGCTGGAGCAAATCGATGCAGATCAGGGTTTGAGAGAAATAAAAGCCAAAACTTAAGAACTACAAGGGATAGGAAGATGTGAAGGACCGTGAACGCTTACGTCCTGAAGGGACACGGGACATAAAAGTAGAAGAAGCCTGCTGTGACAGCGTGGGGACTAACGAAAAATACTCCTGGCATTTGTGCAAATGCGTGTGTTAGATTAATTTTTATTTACTGCCCTTAGTTATCAGGACAGGTAATAAAACTCATTACACCTGCTCACCTGATCGATTGTAGTGTGATGGCAGGTGTGGATATATATATATAAATGGCGCAGTATCTGTGTAAACCTTGCAATACTACTTGCGGGTATAACCCGGCGATACAGAGCAGGATATGTCTGTGATTATATCTTTAGCGCGGAATCATTCACTAATGCTATGAATATTTCATCAAACAAAAAAATACTTCAATGAGTATGTTGTCCTTTAAGGAGAAAGACCGCCAAGGTCTATTAAATTACAAATTATATGCGACGTCATGTCTTATTAATATAATTAATAAGATTTTTTTGTATTTATTTCACCCCAAGTAGGGCCATAATGCCACTAAGACGCAAGGGGAGTAGTAGGAGTGAAATATAATGAGGAGACTGCATGATGATCTCCAGATCAAATATTATAATTATTATTTTTGTTTGTGAGTCATGTTTCTTGCTTTGTATTCTATAGAGCCGGGTCCAAAAATACAAGCCGTCCCAAGCAGCGCTGTTACCTGCGCACTCCCAATGCTTTCAGGTCTCCCCAAGGTATTCTACGAGACAGAAAGATTCCTGTAAATAGTCCCGAGTGCACTAATATGGACAACTTGAGTCGTTGTTTGGTATATTTCTTTGATTTTCCTTGACAGTTCTTTGGTACCTGTGTATTTTCAACTGCTTCGTCATCACGATGTTCTTATTCAAAGGTACTGTAACGCCTATCCATTCATGACTGGTCTTGTTCAATATCAGGGCGATTGCTCCCAAGCGCTTGTCAGTCAAGATGGTCGTATCCACATGCGCATTACTTGCTCATTTCCAGCCACTGACGATGCTGAATGTATGTACCTCTTCGCAGAAAACAAATCAATCAGTCATTTTTCTCATGTTGTTGAGGTATTAGTTCATTTGTATTTCATTTCGTCTAGCAGAAAACGAGATCAAGCGATGTAAGTTAGCGTCCCTTTTACTCTACCTGTTTTTATTGTAAACGTTAAATAAAAACTGAGAAGGATATATAAAGGAAGGGTTTTACACACACGCACACACACACACACATATATATATATATATATATATATATACATACATACATACATATATATATATATATATATATATATATAAATAAATATAAATATAAAAAGTGAACATAGAAGTCAAAACTTAAAGGCGACAGTCTGTTATATGCAATATGCAATCGTCAGGCCTGACGATTGCATCTATATGAAACAGACTGTCGCCTCTAAGTTTTGACTTCGATATGTTCACTTTTATATTTACATACGCACTCTATCTCTGATATTGAGCATTTTATCCCATAAATATAGCACAACTTAAGACTATATTTTTATATATATATATATATATATATATATATATATAAAGGAAAATTATATGAAGATTATAATTCCTTATATAAACTAATTTAATATATTGATAATGAATATTAATTTTAAATATTATAAAAATAAAATATTAATATATTAATATCAATTAATTAATATCGTCAACGACTCGATATTGTGAAAATCGACTATAATTGCCATCGATAGCAGCATCATCGACAAGGATCTCATTGAATAAATCTTTTTAAAAAAAATTATTAATTACTCACATATTTTAAAATGGTTTATCATGAATAATTTTACTATTGTACATAAATGTTTTATAGAATTTAGTTATTAAATACAAGTTTATTTTCATTAAATTAGTTTAACTGCAAAATAATGCATATACATTTACTGTTTCTATAATACAATTCCTAAATTTATTTATTAGTATAAAATAAAATACGCTTTTTTCATCGAATGGTTATGGGAGTCCACCAAGTAAAAGGAGTCCTTGGGTAAAAATGGTTTGAATATTACTGAACTAAATAGTAAGACTTTTGAAATTATTAATGCACTATTCACTCACAAAAAAGAATTTATTTTTATAAATCCAAATTATGTTTTGGCTTTAAATAACCAACAAAGGGTTGATAATCCTTAAAAACAAGCCAATTAATCAATTCCCCATTAAGTGTCTCAAAATGTTTACTCTTTCTAGTAAGTAGAGATTTTCCAAGGGTAGCTTAGATGTGGCAGAAGGCCGAAAGTATGGGGCACCCAGTGAGAATAGAACTCACTACTCAATCGTAATTGTTCTAGCAAGACAAGCTTACTAAACATTACACCACCTCGAGGTGCCCTATGATTTTCTAAGCGTAGCTTAGATGTGGCACAAGGCCGAAAGCGTGGAGCACCCAGTGGAGATCGAATTCATTTTTCAGTCGTAATAGATCTAGCGAAGCAAGCTTGCTAACCATTACACCAGGTCGAAGTGCCCAACTCTTTCTTGTAAGCATAGATTTAATAATTATTCCTATTTTTATTACGTCATCGGCGTTTATCATATGTTTAGTCCATGATATTCCCTAAAGTTATCGGTAAATCCACATCTCAGTTGCTTCTTCATCGTCTATGAGGATAATGTCCAGTATTCACTCTGATGTAGATAAGATATTATAAAACACTTCTGGTCTTTTTTCTATGTTTTTAAGTACATTATTATTGTACAAGATTTTAGGCCTTTACTTCAGACAAGTTTATTTTCCTTAAATTAGTTTTACTTCAAAATAAAGCATATACATTTACTATTTCTAAAATACAATTCCTTATCTATTAATAAAAAATAAAATAAGCTTTTTTTTTTTCATCGAATGATTATGGGGGTCCACCAAAGAAATTAAGAGTAAAAGTGATCCATGGGTAAAAAAAGGTTGAAACACCCTGGTCTAAAATGGACAGTGAATATAAGATAAAAGGACATGCTTAATCCGTACTTTGAAACCTTAAATCGGACTTGAATTAGACCAACTTTCACTTAAGGCTTTATTCTTTAAGCTTTTTAAAGTCACTTTCGTTGGCTTTTGAAACGATCACAATACCCACCCTACAATCACAATGGCCGTTACCTATTGAACTGAACCAGCATATCTGCTTCACATTCGACACATTAGGTCAATACAGTAGTCGGTATACTATTTATGGATAGCAGGCGTAAATTACTCTTTTTGAGTAATTTCACATCTACTTACCATCTCTCAGTTGCGTCTCTGTCCTTGGACAGAGTGCACTCAGGGGCGACTCCGTCAAACTGAGGAAAATTATACTGAGAGGTGCCTGACCCTGGGGAACAGCTGCCCGAGGCCGCACTCTCTCATTGCACTAGAAAGAAGGATCGGTTCACGCACCGAGGCCAGTGCAACCGACGGTTGCGGGAGCTCGGGGAATTTCTGTTCCTTGCCCTGGTGCACGCGCTCGGGCTCCCCACTTTAAACCGACCTTGTGTCACAACCTGACCTCGTGGGGGTTTAATAAATACAAATTACTCTTGGGCACCTCGAGGTGGTGTAATGGTTAGCAAGCTTGTCTCACTAGAACAATTACGACTGAATAGTGAGTTCGATCCTCACTGGGTGCCCCCTACGTTCGGCCTTGTGCCGCATCTAAGCTACGCTTGGAAAATCACTATTTATTGGATAGCAGACTGTGATTTCACCCACCGTCGCTTCTTTTCAGCTGAGAACTAATGAGCATAAATGATCGGCAGTTGGGTTTCGTCGAAATTCTGGTGTTTCGAGTCGAAATAGTTCTTAGTGACATTTAGTGGAGGACAGGAGTTACGGTTCAAGTAAACAGAAGTTTTTGTTAAAGTATCAATCATGTTCAAATACGCTCCCGCGAAATAAGTGATGTCCAGTCGACGCTGAGAAGTGTTCATTAAAAACTTCTCTATTTATATAACAATTAGCGATTAATAACAAATACAGATTGTTTCATGATAACATGCTATAAATCTACTTTGAAAGCGCCCCTCATAAATCTGGAAAAGCCAACGCTGTCAAAAACATTTGCTTAGGTTTTTACCACTGAAAATGAGAACAAATTTATTTCATACAAAAATGCAACTATGGTTAGTCAAATCTTCACTTGGTACCCAATTAGTGTGGTCTTGTTTCAGACTAAAAAGTAACTGATTATACCACATCCACTTATTGAATGATCTGAGCTTTTAAAAAAGAAGAATATATCCAGATAGAGATAGATAAACAAGCATAGATAGATAGAGAGAGAGAGAGAGAGAGAGAGAGAGAGAGAGAGAGATAATGAACTCAGATTGATAAATAAATATAAACATGATGAGATAGATAGATAGATAGATAGATAGATAGATAATGAACGGAACAAGATAGCTACATACATGCATACATATATATGGATAAATAACGAACAACAGTAGATAGATAGATAGATAGATAGATAGATAGATAGATAGATAGATAGATAGATAGGCTTTATTTGTATTATATTCTGCCTTTCTAATTCTTGTTCTTTTATTGTCCTCTCTCCTTATTGATAACTTTTTCGTTTTCTCAGATTCTTGTCGAAATGTTAAAAAAATTTATGGTGATACCTAATACATATGAACAAACTTAGATAGATAGATAGATAGATAGATAGATAGATAGATAGATAGATAGATAGATAGAATGAGATAGATTGATAAATAGAAACATTGATCGATCGACTGGCATAGATAGATAGATAGATAGATAGATAGATAGATAGATAGATAGATAGATAGAAACAGAATGAGATAGATAGATTGATAGATAGATTGAGTGATTGACTGGCATAGATAGATAGATAGATAGATAGATAGATAGATAGATAGATAGATAGTGATGGAAATGAATAGTTGCAGACGGATTAGTCATAAAGATGTTATAGATTTTACAATTACACAAAGGTAATAAAAGGTTACAACTAACACCAATAGGACAAATATTTTGCACCAATCTTTCGAAAGGAAATCATCTGCCTGTCATGATTTTAAATACCTGCTGTATTTGTCATGAAATGACAAATGGACGCTGTTTTATGGTCATGCTTCAATATCTATCGTTTCCTAAGTGGTTGTGCCAATTTCATGTTTACTTTTGGTGAATGTCGCCTGTATTCAAGCAGAAGTGAAAAAAAGACAGAATATTAAATGCAGATTATGACAGGCCGACCATTCCTTAAACAGATTGGAGCTATACACTCTTCCTATGGACGTTAGCTGTTAGTACATTGTTGTACTTGTATCTATATAATACATTAATGGCTATTATACACACACACACACACACACATATATATATATATATATATATATATATATATATATATTATCAGTCAGTTTATATCATCTCAGTTTTAACATCTATCAATAAATCAATCTCAGACTGTTCGTATTTATCTATCGTACACAGACCATTCATATATATCTCTATTCATATCTATCTATCTATCTATCTATGTATCTATCTACCTACCTATCTATCCGTTTCAATCTATTCATTCTTTCTAGTAATCTCTAGTATCTATCTCAGTCTGTTTATATGGTTATATCTCAGTCTATTTATATCTATATATCTATCTACCGCTTCCTATATATATATATATATATATATATATATATATATATATATATATATATATACACACACACACAGGATGCGATGTGTAAACTGTCGCCATTTTATATTTTTAATTTTGCGCATGCGCGTTGTTTGTTTGTTTTTTATTTTGTATAGTAGGATCAGTTGGGCACTGTCTGTGCAAAAAGGAGCAGTATGACGCAATTTCTCCGCCAGAAATTTGGAAACGGCATGCTGTACTGCTTAGCATTTACTAGAAGTTCCAATACGAACATTTCAGGGTGTTAGAGCGTCAATCTGAGGACAGTGCAGATGATTGGGAAAGAGTTGGATGAGTCTAATGGTGATTACAAAAGTACGGCAGCTCGGAAAACTCACCCTGAACATTGTCGGTGAGAGCATCAAACTCATAACGGAGAGAACTACTTCCTCTAGTGTCTTGAGGATGTAGTTCTGCACTGGTCAAGAGGGTGGCTACTGGAAGATCCTATGTCTGGCAACAGGATTCTCTACCATGCCACACAAGCAGGAGGACCCAGTCATGACTCTCAGACAATTTCTGTGACAGCATCACCCCTTATATCTGGCAACCTAACACCCCAGTCTTCAACCCCCTTGATTATTATGTCTGGGGTGCAGTTGAGCGAGTGACCAATAAAATAACTTCTAACAACAAAGATGAACTGAAGGCAGTGATTATGGCAGTATTCACCAACTTAAACAAGGAGACAGTCAAGATGAGTTGCAGGAGATTCTGAAGTCGTCTAGAGTTCGTGGTTGAAACTAATCGCGATTTTATTAAATAAATTTGCTCTTTAGTATTTCAAGATATTTTTGTATAATCTTGTTAAATTTATGTGTTAAAATGAGATGTGAATGTTATTTACATTTTTTGCGTAATTTAGCCATCGAACCCAGTATATATATATATATATGAAATAGAAGTCAACAACCAGCGTCAACTGGGTATTGACTTCAATGTCTACTTTTATATTTACATACACTCTATCCCTGATATTGAGCACTTTAATCCATAAATATAGAATACCTTAAAAACTGTATTTTTATCATATATATATATATATATATATATATCGAAATAAAAGTATAAAATTTAATATTACAAGACATATTAAAACAATATTAAATAATAAAAAAAAAACAACAAGGGGGGGAAGCAACCGGTTTCGCTCCGCTCTTCAGGCTTCCACGGGAGATTCAAAATTAAAACAGAGAAATGTACAATAAGAATAGGGGGAATATATATATATATATATATATATATATATATATATATATATATATATATATATATTTGTATATAAAAAGAAGGAATTAGAGGCAGATGACAGCGAGTCCCAGTTGTTTGCACAAAGAAGGCTTGCGGGACCCGATGTAAAGCGCCTCCAGAACCTTCAGATGAAATACAGAGTGTGACCGGGCCAACACGGTGAACCAGTCAACACTAAATTTGGCAGCACAATCTCTTTAATCTCCCGTGGAAGCCTGAAGAGCGGGAGCGAAACCGGTTGCTTCCCCTTGTTGTTTTTTTTTTTTTTTTAATATTGTTTTAATATGTCTTGTAATATTAAATTTTATACTTTTATTTCGATCATTAAATTTTGTACCTACAAAGATATCTTTAAATGTATATATATATATATATATATATATATATATATATATATATGTATGTATGTATGTATGTATGTATGTATATATATATCAGTTATATTCTTATCTATATTCATGTTATTTATAGATAGATATATAGATAGATGCACTGATAGATAGATAGATAGATAGATAGATAGATAGATAGATAGACAGACAGACAGACAGAAACGTCAAATAAATGTCATTTGGAAGAAAACTCATAAAACGCTTCCCATTCGTTATTCAATGACAGTTACAGCAAGTTTTAAAATCAAATTCTGAAAATTATGGTTTCAAATTAATTGTTTTCAACAAAGGCCACAGGCCACTTTTTTTCATATTTTTTTAATAATAAAGTATCAGTTTTGAAACTCACTTGTTCAAAAGTCATATTCCATGGCTTTTATTGCTTTCGAGGTAAAAAGCGACCAAACGCTTGCAAGATTCTTCTCTGCATTTTTACATACGCACAACCTGAAAGCTAGTTCTCCGTATTTTAAAAAAAAAAAAAAACTTCGACTGCAAAAGATCACCATCAAAAAAAGGTAAGATATTCAAATATTTCAATTACTGAAGGACTTGAACATTCGATAGATGATTAAAAAGATCGGGGATTGAGGAAAAACAACTAAAAAAATAGAGAACTCACTCATAAATTCCACTAAATACAGGGTGATTGAAAAGTAACTCCCCATTTTAAAATACTTATAATTTATTTATTAACTATAATTTTTACAAGAAATGGATATAAAAGGAAAGCGTTTAGTATGAGGTTTTATTTAAAATTCGATATGGGCACTGGATTTCGTCGAGCTGTCCAGGAATCGCGTCAACTGATTTCACCAGGAATTCTTGTGGTATGGAAGGCATAACTTCTTGTATTTACTCTTCAAGTTCTTCCAAAATCTTTGGTATAGTAGGCTTGCTCCTTTAACCAATTCCAAAGAAAAAAAGCCACTCATGCATAAAATAGGAAGTTATTTTCAATCACCTTGTATATTCCTTTCGTCGATGTCGTTTTACCTGTAAGAAGAACAACAAACTTTCTTCATAAATGAAATCCGTTGCCTCTGAAGTAGATAAAAAATGCTAACGATCGAATCCTTTTTTTTTAGTGTAGGAACACAATTCCTACACACTAAATCGCATCTTCGTAGAAATACGCCAAATATGATTCCTAGCGTTAGCTTAGAACGGCACATGAACGAACTGGAAGTTGATGAAGCCAAAATGAAAGACAAGAGAAATGCTGTTCCAATACTGAGAGGAACTACTTTGGTTTGAAAATCATTAATCAAAATTCTAGCTTTTCCTGATCTTGAACACACACCCCCTAACAAAGGTAGGAAAGTATCAAACTCACCAAGCCGGTTTTGGTCCCAAGTTTTAGATCCTTCTAGCCAACTAGAATAACTAACTATACTATAAAGACAGAATCAAATTTCCACACTATCTTAAACAGAAAGTCAAGAAGGATCCTCCCATCAATACGAGAAAGAGATGAGGGTTCGTGGTCATGAAAAGACTGTTTTCTTGAAGTTTTTTTAGCGAAAGATTTTAGAAATTTCGAATAACGGTGAAGCTGGTTGTTCAATATGATTGCTGAATATTTGTTGCGTGAAAACAGTAAATCTCACCATTAAAATGCGCAAAGAATCGATATTAAAAAATAATCGGAGACTTGACTCCAGTATCAGAGACAGCTTCAGCCATGAACATTTCTATCTGTCAAGAGACTAAACCGGTTTTAGTATTCGCCTACCGCTGCACCATAATAGGGGCGTGTATATATATATATATATATATATATATATATATATATATATATATATATATATGTGTGTATGTATGTAAGTATATATGTACGTATGTATATATATATATATAGGAGAGAGAGATGTAAAGACTGAGATAGATAAATATGAAAAGAAATATATATAAATATATATATACAGAGAATGAGAGAGGATGGAGGGAGAGCTCTGCAATGACTGACAGATATGAAATAACACACACCCCCCACACACACACACATATATATATATATATATATATATATATATATATATATATATATATATATATATATATATATATATATATATATATATATATATATATATATATATATATATACATATTGAGAAATAGAGAGAGGGGAGAAAGATAGAGAGAGTGGAGGAAGATAGAGAGAAGGTGGGAAAGAGAGATATGCAAAGGCTGATAAATATTAAATAATATACACACACACATATATATATATATATATATATATATATATATATATATATATATTTATATATATATATACATACATATATATATATATATTTATATATAGATAGAAAGAGAGAAATAGAGAGAGTTGAGGAAGACAGAAAGATAGAGAGAGATATGCAATGATTTAGATAGATAGATAGATAGATAGATAGATAGATAGATAGATAGATAGATAGATAGATAGGAAGGAATTGATTTTTCTTAGACAAGCAGAAAGCCGCAATGGGTTAAGTTGCAAATCCAATTCGCAATTTGTTATTTTTTTAAACACGATCGTTCCTGTTTGCTGCCTTGACCATGTACCAATGTCAACCGTGGGATCCATACAAAGATGTGACCCGTTTAAGTGTTTTGGGGAGGTCTAATTATCCCATCTGTTCCATAAGATTAGAATAATGACTTAAACTGCTTCAACAATAAATAAATTCCTTCAACATTGGCTTGTGACACTGGCCAACTCGCCATGCCTTATAGCGTAAATTTTAAATAGATATTAAAATACTTACCCGTTTCTCTTTGATGTTTTCGCCCGGTGCCAAACTCGTCAAACGAGATTTGCTTTTCGTATCCATGCTATCCGTTGTTCTGGCACGACTCGCTCTTCTTCCAGTTGATCGTTCCGACATTTTACCCAGTTTGTTTCGAAAGTAATTTTTATTCCATAAACTGACGACAATTATTTATCTGCTTCTTTTAATTTGTATACAGTCGAATCACACAGCCACACCGGTAGAAATGTCAAGTATATACATGCTTCGTATTAAATTTATAAAACATGATAATGTTTGTGTCTTTTTGAAAGACTACACTATTATTATTGTTTTTTGTTTTGCTGGTTTTTTTGTATTTTTTTAAATTTATTTATATATTATTTACCAATTATTTTTCTGTTTTTGTTTTCTTTTTTGTCTTTTAACTTGTTTAAAAAAAAAAGGATTTCCTCTGTTTAATTATTCATTCTTTTTTTTCCTTGCCTTTTTCCCCTCTTTCGTCTTCTTTCGTCTTCTTTTCTTCCTTTATTCTTTCCTACGTCTTCCTTTTTTTTATAATTTTCTTATTTTCTTTCTCTTTCCTTCACTTCTTTATATTTTTCTTCCTGTCTTATCCTTCTTACTTCAGTCCTTTCTTTGTTTTTATATCTTTCTCCCTTACTTTTTTCTTCTTTTTTTTGTTTATATTTTTCTCTCTTATTTCTTAGCTTTCTTCCTTCTCTTCTTTTTTTTTGTGTTTTTAAATATTTCCCCTTTCCTTTTTCATTATATCTTTCTTCCTTACTTTCTTTCGTGATGTCCTTCTTTCTTTCCTTCTTTTATTTCTTTCCTTCGTTTTTTCTTCTTTATGTACTCCTCCACTGGGCTCATTCTTTCTTTATAAAATTGTCTTTTTTCTTTTGCTTCATTCTTTTTCTTCAGTTTTCTATTAATTCTTTCCTTCAATTTTTCCTTCTCTCTCGCTCTCTCTCTCTCTCTCTCTCTCTCTCTCTCTCTCTCTCTCTCTCTCTCTCTCTCTCTCTCCTTTTTTCGCTATGTATTTACTTTTTATTTAATTTTCTGATATTTTCTTGCCGTAACTTTTTTTTTTCTCCGACTTCTATCTTATTTTTTTTCTTAGTATTTCTATCCGGGGCAAAAAAAAAAAGTGATTTGACTGCCAAATGTGAAACTTTTCTCTTGATAGTTCAAATGTTCAATATTCGGCAAAGTTTTACGCTTCGACCGATCATTTTTTTTATATTTTCTCTGCAAATTTCACCCATCTTATCCCTTTAACACAACGGCAAGAAAAAACTGATCTAAACTGCTGCCTTCGATACCGTTTCTATATTTTGGAAACGTTTTTAGGATAACAACTGAAGGCCTTTCACGTTTGTGCATGTGTCGGTATGTTAATAACACTGCACCCACGTATACACACACGCACACACACACACACACACACACACACACACACACACACACACACACACATATATATATATATATATATATATATATATATATGTATGTATATATTCATTCTAATGTTTTCGCTAACAACGCGATGAACATGTCACCACTCGCCAAACTGCCAAATTTATATAGCTTTAGCTGCCTTCCTAGAAGTTCTCAATCGGTCAGGTAAGGCCCATTCATGGAGCTTCATTACAGGTAACCTCAATTCAGTCAGAGAATAGAGTTATTTCCTTATCAGCTTTAACGCGCCTAACGCTCGTTGATGGTAAAAACGGTTAAACAATAAAGAAATGATTTTGTTTTTTTTTAGGTCAATCTCACTGCACGAAGAATTGTTCAGATCTTGGATTTTTTCCAAGGAAGAAATAATTCCCCCCCCAGCCTTCCCAGTAACATTTCTCTTATCTCTATCCGTTTCTTTTGTTTTTCTTCTTTATTTCTATCTTTCTTTCTTCCTTCCAACCCCGTTCCTTCTTTCATTCTTTCTTTTTTCTTTCTTTCTTTCTTTCTTCCTTCATATTCCTTCCTTCTTTCTTTCTTTCTTTCTTTTTCTTTCTTTCTTTCTTTCTTTTTCTTTCTTTCTTTCTTTCTTTCTTTCTTTCAATCAGTTCTTTCAATCAGTTCTTTCTTTCTTTCTTTCTTTCTTTCTTTCAATACGTTTTTCTTTATTTATTTAATCCAATCCGTTCTTTCTTTCTTTCTTTCTTTCTTTCTTTCTTTCAATCCGTTCTTTCTTTTTTTTTTTTTCTTTCGTTCTTTCTTTTTATTTATTTTTTTTCGTGTTTTCTTCTCGTTTCTTTCTTTCAATACGTTTTTTATTTCTTTCTTTCTTTCTTTCTTTCTTTCTTTCTTTCTTTCTTTCTTCCAATACGTTTTTCTTTATTTATTTAATCCAATCCTTTCTTTCTTTCTTTCTTTCTTTCTTTCTTTCTTTCTTTCTTTCTTTCTTTCTTTCTTTCTTTCTTCCAATACGTTCTTTCTTTTTTTATTTCTTTCGTTCTTTCTTCCAATTCGTTCCTTCTCTCTTTCTTTCTTTCAATACGTGTTTTCTTTCTTTCTTTCTTTCTTTTTTCTTTCTTTATTTATTTATTTATTTATTTATTTATTCCAATCCTGCCCTTCTTTCTTTCTTTCTTTAAGTACGTTCTTTCTATCTTTCTTCCAATCTGTTCTTTCTTTCTTTCTTTCTTTCTTTCTTTCTTTCTTGCAATCTGTTCTTTCCTTCTTTCTTTCTTCCAACACGATCTTCTTTATTTATTTATTTCAATCCGTTCCTTCTTTCTTTCTTTCTTTCTTTCAGTACGTTCTTTCTTTTTTCATTTATTTATTCCAATCCGTTCCTTGTTTCTTTCTTTCTTTCTTTTCCTTCTTTCTTTCTTTCTTACTTTATGTATTTTATTTCATTTTTACGCTAAGTTCCTTCTTTTCATAGCATGTCACGCAATAAAAAACAACTATGGGACCTCCACTACGTGCCGTGTCCTTTTATGGTATTCTCAAAATCCTTCTGTAGAACCACATTTATGTTGCCTAAGTCTCTTCTTACATATTTCTGAAATGAGGTAATGTAATTATTTACATTATTTACATTGTTCGAACTGTTTTCTTCATCGTTATTGTCATATTCACGTGGCCCAGTTGATAAAAGCCTTGGTTGGATCCAGTGACTTGTCTCAAAGTGTTCTTAGTTCAATACCTGGCTACAACAATGGTGAACAAAAACTTGAAGAGTTAAGGGGAGATAACTGAGACATTCGGAAGAGGTATGACAAGTGGAACTAGAACAATGTACCCCGATGGGCGAAATAAAGGGTTCAGTACGAAATTTCAATCCCCTGAAGAAGACCGGAGCGTACAACACCCGGAAAGTCGTGAATATAACAATAAAGATGTGGACAACAGTCCGAACAATGTAAATAATTTCAGGAATTTTTTGCATGTTTTACATTGATGAGTTAGATAAGGAGACAGTCCCGAAGAGTCTGCGGAAAGGACTTAAGGAGCTGGGATAATCGGAGAAGAGTTGATGGCACCCAAATTTTGGCTTCGTAAGAACAAATGGAATCCTGAGGAAAATGCTGGAATTCTAAAGAAGCTTGCTTTCACAGAAGTTTAATGTGTAAAAATAATACCGTATATCTGGGTACTGTATGTGGTTTAATGATAAAAAATAATAATTTATTCAACGTAGCAAATATTTATTATTCAACGTAATCTCATTTTTTGTCAATGCACTTAACCCAATGCGTCTCCATTAATCACATAGAATAATAATAATAATAATAATAATAATAATCCTTACTGCACAGGATCAGGCTTGTTAAGTAGAAATTATCAAGCACACATACTAAAATATAGTGTTAGCCCAAAATGCAGGTTCTGTGATAATTACCCATAAACAATCGATCATCTTGTGTCAGGTTGCATGGTATTGGCACCCACTGAATATAAAACCCGACATGACAGAGTGGGCCAATATCTGCACTGGAAAATTTGCAACTTTTACGGGAAAGAAACTAAAAGAAACTGGTATGAACACCACCCAGACCCGGTTACGGAGATAGGACCTGTTACAATTCTATGGGACTACACAGACATTGTTATTAGAGATCGCACACAAAAAATGTCTTCTTATTGATATGGCAGTCCCTGCAGACTGCAATGTATCTTTGAAGATCTTCAAAAAGCCATCAAAATGCAAGGACCTTGAAATAGAAATCTCAAAAATGTGGCACATGGGAACATCAACAATCCCTGTTGTAGTTGGAGCCCTCGGATTTGTTGGAAAAGATTACAGTAGACTAATTGAAGGGATTCCTGGAAGCCCATGCCTTAAAGAAATACGAAAAATTGTTCTCACGGGTACAGCCCCCACCTTACGAAGGGCTTTATCTATGTAATTTTTTTTTGTCAGTGGAAAATGTCATGCCATTTCGAACCTTAGGTCCCTGGGCAGGACCCGGAAAGAAATGAGTACACACCAGAAATCAAAGGAAATAAAATAACAATAATAATAATAATAATGTATTGTTATTATATATTATATCTCTTCTATGATATAAAATAAATGGCGACAGCGATGCGTGTGACAAGTTACCTTCCCGGCAGCCCTGCATTGCTCTCAATACACAAAACGATAAACTCTTGTTCACCGCTGCAAAATGACATAGACAATGGTGTGACAAGGTTTGAAAATTGTGCTTTATAGCCGAAAAATTTTCTCCGTCTTATTAAGCTTAGTGTCAAACGGAATTTATTTTTCTGACAAGTTTGTGCAAATTTTCATTTCTTTTTTCTTATCTTTAATAATTTTCAAAGAATATAGCAACGGTAGCATCAGCAGCAGTAGTCGTTGTAACAATATGACAAGCGGCGGTTGCCTATCTCCAGTAAACACATAAACACGGTAAAACCAATTTTGTACCTGTTGTGGACTAACTGAACACTCCCACAAGATGGACTGGTCTAAGACGATTTAAACAACACTCTCTCTTATTGAGTGAGATTAGTTAATGATTACGAGACTAGCTGGGATCTGTTACTCAGCTCTTAGCTGTTATCGAACTCTCTGTCTTTCGGGCAGAGAGGAACCCGGACAAGGCTCTGCTGAAGAGCAGAGTCTCGTCCGGGGAGGTAGACAGACCCGAACCCGAGGAATTTTTGGCCGAACCTACGTCTCTTCTGTCCTCTCGAACCAACTATCTCTTAAATAGTAGGATAGACAGGGTTCTATAGTCATGGTTTGCAACTATACTATAGAGGGTGACTCGACTTAATCACCCATTTCCCAGTAAGTCTGTGAACATGCATCGGCCCATGAAAACGCAAAATGGCTGAAAATCTTCAAAGTTGCGCATTCTGCCACAAGTGCAGAGTTTTTGGAGTGCAGAATTAATTTCAACTCGGAACTAATTTGCAGCAAAAAAGAATGTAAGTTGCAGAAAAGATGAATTCTGAATTATTTTATCTACTAAGGATTTTTAATGCTAAATTAAAAAATGAACAGCAACTCATTGCATTTTGGTTAGAAATTCACGGTAATACATAACTTTGATTTTAAATCGAGTTGAAATTAATTCCGAGTTGAAGTTAGTTCCGAGTTGAAATTAATTCCGAGTTGAAATTAGTTCCGAGTTGAAATTAACTCCGAGTTGAAATTAGTTCTGTAGCTTTCGTTTTATTATTATTATTATTATTATTATTCAACGATGCAACATACCATAAATTTGACAACGGTTTTTATCTAAAGTATGTGTAGTACAAGTGTTCGGTAGCAGTTGTTGGTAACTTATTTCTTTATAGTTTTCTTTTATATTGTTTTTTTATTGAATTTTAATGATTATGGTACAAGACTACAAGAATATGGTATTCACACGAACGTTTTAATATTAATATACTAAATTCAGCAACTAAATTTAGTGTTTGCGAACCTTTTGAAGATAGTCAATAAACACAAAGCCTTTTCATCCCCAAAACCTAATGCCATCAACTTCACCTGCAGCTGAAACGTCCTTAGCCTTCTTTGGAGCAGAAAAGGAGAGTTGTTGCCACTGCAAGGATTGTCTCCTTGTGTGTGCCTCAAAGTGATGAACCCAACACTCAACTTTGAAGGAAATCAAGCTGGATCTGTTCCAAACAATGCCGGCTTTTCACCTGATGCACTTTTGATTAGGTGTCTGAAGACGTGGCACCCACAAAGCTGAAACTTTCGTCATGCCAAGTTCATTGTGCAGAATATTCTCAATTCTCTCACGGGATATTCCAAGAACATTGTATATTTAATTTAGAATTAATCGCCTGTCATCCATCAGCATATGGTAAACACAATCAATGTTTTCCTCGGTGGTGACAGTTGAAGGACGTAGAAAACTTGCTACGTCTTTTATCATGTCTCTTCCCTTTCCTAAATTCATCTACACACTTTTACACTATTGGTTAAGCTGGAACGTTATCCCCTAATGTATCAACCATGTCAGCATGACTGTCTTTGGGGACTAAATACTTTTTTCAGCAGGTACTTGATAACAATACAATACCAAATTTTGTCCATTTTCAAGAAAAGTCGTTATTGGTTACTTTCGAAATTTTCTTTGAACAGTCGGATATCAGTTTACCTGTGTTATATTTCGTGCTAATAGGAATATATACTTGAAAAACAAGGTGCATAAAATAAGTAAAGGTGTATTGTACAAAACCAGTACAATAAGAATTAAGGTAACAGTTATGCACAAGGTCGTCGCAAGTCAATCCAGTAGTGAGTGCTACTATTGGAAGGTCGGTAGTTCTCGCATAAGTCGTACTCAACAGATCCCAGCTAGTATATTTAGCTACCCCCCTACGAGGGTTGCATGTGGCACAAGGCAGGTTTAACGTAGGTTCTCCGAGCCTGTAAACTCGGCCAAAAATATTCCCTTTCGAACCCGTATAAACGAGTTCAGGGGCAGTCTACCTCCCCGAACGAGACTCTGCTCTACGGCGGAGCCTCGTCCGGGTTTCTCTCTGCTCGAATGCAGAGAGTTCGACTGTTTAGCTGGAACAGATTGCAGTTAGCCTCTGTAGTCTGTTGACTTACAGATACTTATAGGCAGTTACTACCTATAGCGTAGTCACTCATGGGGGTGACAGGTTATCCCAATATATCAACCTGGAAAGAAACAATGCAGTTCTTAATAAGGAGAGTTGAAATTAATGCATTTAAGATGTGACAGCGCTAGCATCGCCCCTGCATAGTCATCCTATGAACATTTCAGCCCCCCACCCTTCGTACGTCCTTTCTTTGCATATTCGTCATTTCTTTGCTATTTTATATAATATTAAATTCTTAAAATTTATTCTGTTTTTTTTGTAAATAACTGTCATTTATTAGCTTTTTTGCTTCTTATCCATCCATATATCATATATCTCGTATATAATGTGTTAAATATTCCCTTTCTCTTAAGGGTGAGAGTCTTCGACTGATATCAGATCAGTCGGGTTTCGATCCCGGCTTGAAGCAATCGCATGTCTAATCACCCTGATGTACTGTGATACAGCAAACCAGTCCGTCTATGGATGACTATACATGTCCCCCTCTCGTCACTTTGGAAGAAAGGGAATTTGTGGGCTGCTGCTAAGTAACCCTAAAAGCTCTTCGCTATGAACACTCTGGTAGCCGGTAATACTTATATCTCGTATATAATGCGCAATAATTCCCTTTCTCCGCCGCGCCCCTAAACGTGGGTGTCTTCGACTGATGTCAAATCGGCTTGAAGCAATCACATGTCTATCCACTCTGATGAGTTGTAACACAGTGAAACAGTCTGTCTGTTGATAAATATATAGATATAATCAAATAAATAAATGCACATGCAAGTCTTCACATGCAAATATATATATGTGTGTGTGTATATATATATACATATATATAATAAAATAAATAAATGTACATGCAAGTCTTCACATAGAAATATACATATATATGTGTATGTATATGTATATACATATATATAATCAAATAAATAAATGTACATGCAAGTTTTCACATACAAATATATATATATATATATATATATATATATATATATATATATATATATATATATTGGTGTAAGTAAAACAGTGCTCAATGCAAAATAACAATGCTATTAAGTATATATTAATAAATATACATAATAGCCCACGCTGACAGTACAACTCGGAGTTCCGTGCACTATGCAATCGTCAGTTATTGAGAAATGACAACGGTTTGGTTAATATTTCTGGGTTTTGCGATTTCGTGATATTATTTAAATAAATTATTACTGCTGTTAAATATTTAATTGTACTATACTCTAAATTTTAATTCAAATTTAGTTTCAAACATAAACTTAAATTTGAAAATTAAAAATTGCATTGTTTTACTTACACCAAAGTATATATATGACCCAGGGGAGCACTGCCTCCTCAGGATAAACCATGTTGAGTCTGAGAACTTCACCAGCAAATTTGGGTGTTGTTTTCTTATCAGAACGATCAGAGTGAGTTTTTCGATCTACCGCACCTTCGTAATCACCATTAAACTCGTTCAACTCTTTCTGAATGATCTGCACTGTACTCAGATTGACAACCAAACACCCTGAAATGTTCGTATTGAATATTCTGGTGCGAATGCCAAGTAGTACAGCTTGCCGTTTCCAAATTTATGTCGAAGTGAATTGGGTCATGGCGCTCTTTTTCTCTCAGAGAGTGCCCAACTGACACTACTATACTTTACAAAATCAAAAACAAAAGCGCATGCGCGAAATAAAAATATAATATAGCGACAATTTACCCATCGTACCATGTATTGTTTATATTCTTAAAAATTCTTTTGACTTTTTTATGTATTCGTCATTTCTTTCTCTTCTTATTTTATATTCTATATCTTCATATTGTCCTTTTACATATATATATACTATCTGAATTTTTTACACACACACACACACACACACATATATATATATATATATATATATATATATATATAGCCTCACTTGACGCTGAAAGTTTATTCTCCAACGTCACAGTCAGGTAAACGATAGATATAATCATAAAGAATATCTACAACAATCTATCTCTTCCTCCATTAAAAATTAGTCCTAATATTTTAAGAAAACTACTCTTGATGTGCACCACGGAAGTTCGTTTCTATGATCATAAAATAACAAATACGTAGAATGTGATGGTGTTTCTATGGGTTCCATTCTAGGACCAACATTTAGTAACTCCTGTGCGACTCACCTAGAAAATAACGTACTTAATACCACAGAAAAATCCTCCATTTGCCTAAGATATGTAGATGACATTCTCATTTTAGTCGAAATCATACACGATATACATAAACTACAAAAACTTTCAAAAAAACTCTAAATTCATATACGTGCTTAACAACAACAATAAAATCCCGTTTGTTGGTGTATTAATAGACACTAATAATAATACACATACTACCTCCCCAAATAAAAAGACAACTAGCATAAACACGAACACTCTCAACCATAAAAGTGAATGTCCTATTACAAAATAGCTATTATACGAAACATACTAAACCATGGAAAAGCAAATTCTTCAACAAGAAAAATTTTCTATACTGAATTAAGAAATATTAAACAAACCCTCATTAATAATAACTTTATTAATTACATCGTTGATAAACAAATTCGACGAGCTATTGTGAATATTAACATAAATAAAAATGAACATAATATGTCCTCAAATAACTCTAAGCATATCAAATTATTATAACGTAATTAAATGTATTCTAACTATAAGCAGGAGGGAAATTTCTTAAAAGACTCATAAACACTAACATATCCCCCCACTGATGCAAGTAAAAAAATAAATAAAATGAATTATATACTATACTAAACTTAATACAGCCAACGTAATCATCCATAACATCTCTTCTCTGTCAACTAGCATCTTACAAAAGACCAACATCGTATATCAATTTAAATGTCCCTTGGGAGATTTCAGTTGAATTGATCATAGTTCAATCTCGGAACATTTAAAGGAACACTCATGTCGACATTCACAGTTTAGACATATATTAGTCGAAAATACATCAGTGTTTAGTCAAGATAACAATATGCAAAAACTTCCGGAAGCCCTTTATATAAGAGAATTGCGGCCAAAAATAAATAAAGTCAACTACGAATATAGCAACAAAGTTCTTAAATATTTGTAGCAGCAAAGTGTTATAGAAAAAAAGAATACTAAATTAAAATACTAAAATTTAAAAATATTTTTTTAAAATCACATCCCTTGCATAGCGGTGAAAAAATATTTTGAATTTACGGTGTTAACGCATAGCATCCATAGATATGCCAGCCCTGAAGATGGTCTTAGACGAGATTGAAAGTACTTGGGAAAATAAAATTATTTGAAAGATTTTCAAATTTTTCTTGACCAAATTTTTACAGCCACCAAGAAATTAATTCGTGGACTTGAAAAGATTAAAACTAAAATAAATAGACATAATACGTCTAAATTATGTACAGTATTTACATTAGTCGGACTATTGTCCTCATCTTTGTCGAAATATTTGTCACAACGTTTCGGCCGTTGTACGCTCCGGCCTTCTTCAGGTGGTTGGAATTTCGAACTGAACCCTTTATTTCGATCACTGGGGTAGACTGTTCTAGTTCCACGTGCCATGTTTGATGGATGTCAGTTATCAGTTAAGCTGCCCAGGTCTAACATAACAAAACTGGAGAGACTGGCGATTGAATCACTACAGAGGAACGAAAACATCATCATACTACCGGCTGACAAAGGTAATGCGACTGTAGTGATGGACAAATCGGACTATACAAGAAAACTGGAAGACCTCATTAGCAATGGTAGCTACAGCATAGTGAAGAAAGATCCTACTATGAAAACGGAACGCAAACTGTCACAGATCCTAATCAAGAATCAATTCCTGGTTAAGGCAGTGGAGAACTTTCAGAGGGAAAATTAGCAGGAGATAACTGATAACTGACATCCATCAAACATGGCACGTGGAACTAGAACAGTCTACCCCAGTGATCGAAATAAAGGGTTCAGTTCGAAATTCCAACCACCTGAAGAAGGCCGGAGCGTACAACGGCCGAAACGTTGTGACAAATATGGCGACAAAGATGAGGACAATAGTCCGACTAATGTTAATACTGTACATAATACCTCATCTCAGAAATATAGACACGTCTAAATTATTTTAACATGCTTGAATATATATATATATATATATATATATATATATATATATATATATATATATATATATATATATATATATCATATTTTATTATTTTTTTAATTCTGTTTTATACCATTTTCTCTTTTAGTTTTTATAAACTCATAACAGAGAGTCAACATAAAACCCATAAATGACATTGTCTTTGCTGACATTGTCTTTTTTATTGCATTCTTTTTTTCTCTCACTTTCTTTTTCTCATTCTCTTTTCTCTCTTCCTCTCTGTCTCTCTCCCCCTCACGCTTTCTTTCTTTCTCTTTCTGTTTCCCCCTCCTTCCTTATAGTATTCTGCTCGCTTTTCTAAGTGCTTTGAAGGGCTTCATACAGATGAGGGCCAAGCTACAGACATAAACATTTCCTGTTTCATTTTGTTTTGTTTTTAAGTATCTCTCCTTGCACCGACAAAATACTTCAGCAAACTTTTTTTTTTAAGTCTTGCCTCGACCTGTAAATTTAATAGCATTATAAATGCAATCCCAAATCCGATAGTCCGACCATAATCAAGTTGGACTGGTTGGATTATCAAACGCGAAGAGGTTAGATTACATACTAACAAGTCAACTCTATCATTTCTGTGTTATTCAAGTATCGCAACGAACTTCGTACGAAAAAGAAAACGCTTTCTAAATGATTTAAATGTTTTCTTTGGAGTTAAATTTTGATTTTAATAAAGCTAATTCGTGAAAAAAAAATTACGTATATAAATAAAGTTTTTAAACAAATTAAAATATTAATAGTGTCATATCGAGTCGTCGAACCTTCATTATAGATGTTTTTTTTTTTTTTTAAATGAACACAGCAGATTTAAAAATCTCTTAAAAATTCAATATTTTCTGAGATATTTGTTTAAAAGTACATTGGTAAATATGTCGTATCCTGTCAGCGCTCCCACATTTTTTAAAAAAACAACTAGAAGAAAAACCATGTTGTAAAACTTATTCAGGATATAAAGAGACCTCAGAAGCAACAAGATAAACAGGCGTTTTGCGGCTCTGCCAGACAAACATGCAGCTGAGGAAAATAATATATTTAGGTACCGGCCCTGAGAAGCAGCTGCCCGAGGCTGCACTCTCTCATTGAAGTAGAGAGTGGTATCAGTGATTACCATCGAAGCCAGCGCAACTAACGATTGCCATGGCTTGGCCAACATTTATACTTGGCCTAAGAGTATGCGCTTGGGTACCTTACGTGAAGCCTGACTTTGTGTCACATCCAGTCTCGAGGCATGGGCGTTCCGCGGTCAAAATGACAATGATCAAAGTGTAGTATCTTTACCATTCAACAGTTGGACCCATGCCTTCAACTATCAGCAGCAGTCTCAGCTAGACATCATCATCCCCAGCTCTCCATCGGCTGACGCTCCGGTCATCTTCAGTGGGCCTCCAGCTCCAGCCATCCTCACCAATAGCAACGATATGCATTCTTTTATATGCCGTGTCCGTTCAGGACGTAGACGATCATGGCTCTCCACTTCCCCCTATCCTTTGTAGTTCTCACTAAGTTTTGTTCCTTTGCTACTTCCCCCAAGGTCATGTTCTGTCATCCACTTGCTTAAGCCCGCTATGTATGTCATGCGTTGCTTTACCTTGTCTCCCTTTCCCTCTATTCGCCCTGTGAGTGTCAGATTCTCCACGCCCTCCTTTCTTATTACGTGTCCCAGAAATTTCAGCTGCCTCTTCCTGGTGTTAAGTATAAGCTTCTTGCTTGTTTGCATCCTCGTCAAAACTCATTACTGTCCTTTTCAAGTCTTCCCCTATTAGAAAACTGTCCTTATCGGGACAACACTTTTCTCCCATTCTACATGAGTTAATTTTTGCTGTGACATTATTTTTGTTGATGCATTTTTTTAACAGAAATAATCTTTACAGAAATCTTCGTTTTTTTGTCTGTTTGTTTTTTTTTTTTTTTTTTTTTTTTTTTGTCATTGTCTTTCGTAATACAATATCTGTTTGCTGATCAATATACCGCCTGCAACAAATTTAAGGATTAATTAACTGGATTTTTAAAAAGAAATGCTTACTTTTTACTTAAAACATACCGAAAATCATATTTACTTTTGCGTGAGCCATTTATCATCAAGGACCCAGGTCAACAACTGTCACTCCCAAAGCGGGGGCATAATTCTAAAAAGTACAAAGTTATCAAAAGAACCACAATTACGAAATTGGTATTTCCCATGCTTAATAATAAATTATCTTTAACCTTAAATAACCAATAGTTTTAAGTTTATTCTGTATGCTTTTAAAACAAATAACTATGAAAACCATTTTTTTTTATCCATAAATTTATCAAAGATGTCTGTGAACAAGAGATCATAAAAAATTTTAAAAACACATCACTAGGAATAAATGTAATTACCAATTTTGAGGAAATGTATTTTCCAGTTATTTGTTTCGCTTACTTTCACCATTGTTTATTTGCAAAAATAGTATTTAATATGTTTGTTGTCAATTCTCGTGGGTGTGTGGGATAAATTCGCTTTCATTTGTTTGGGCATTATCAACATTCTAAAAATAGATTTTTAAAAAAAAATTACCGAGGGAGTATACTGTAATACCAGCTCAAAAGCTCCGTACTTAAATTCACATACGTACTTAAAAACGACAATAAAATCCCGTTCATTTTGACGCACCATTTTTTTTGTTTTTTGTTTGTTTTGTTTTTTTTTGTGTGTTTTTTTTTGTTTTGTTTTTTTTTTTTTTCGGTTTGCCAAATTTTATAATTTATACAATGTTAGAAATATAAAGAAAGAAATTTACTAAACTATAGAAGTGTAAAAAATGATGGTAAATTTTATAAAGACTTATTGAAGGGATACTTTTGATTGATTGTAGTCACTTCACAAAAATATTTCCTTTCTGAACTTCCGTACAGAAAGAATCTGTTTTAAAGAATAAAAATAAAGAAATAAAATTAATTTAAAAACGTCCACACTCGAAAATGGTATTAAACTTCACATTTTCGAATTCTTCAAATAAGTTTTTATTAAAAACAACAAAAAATATTCTCACAAGCAACGGGATGAATTTCAAAATCGTACTGAAAAATTAGCAGTCAATTTTTTTTTTAAATAAATGTTCACTGTAGAATCTTTTTTCTGTTAAATCTGATAAAAATGAGTTTAGTTTGGTTTGGTTTGGTTTGGTTTGGTTTGGTTTATGGCATATCAACCTCAATGGTTTATTTAATGCCGACAAGATTTTTATTGCTGGTAATATGTTTTATCTATCTCTATCTCTCTCTCTCTCTCTCTCTCTCTCTCTCTATCTATCTATCTATCTATCTATCTTGGCCTCTTCATGTCTCTCTCCTGGACTCTTCATATCTATCTATCTATCTATCTCAGTATATATTGGTTTGGTTTGGTTTGTTTTACGGCATATCAACCTAAATGGGTTATTTAATACCGACAAGATTTTTATTGCTGGTAATATTTTTTATCTATCTATCTATCTATCTATCTATCTATTTATCTATCTATCTATCTATCTATCTATCTTGGCCTCTTCATGTCTCTCTCCTGGACTCTTCATATCTATCTATCTCAGTATATATTGGTTTGGTTTCGTTTGTTTTACAGCATATAAACATCAATGTGTTATTTAATGCCGACAAGATTTTTATTGCTGGTAATATTTTTCAAAAATATATTGTTGTTAATATTTTTTTTTTCAAAAATGTATTGATGGGAATTTGTTTTTGTTTTTGTTTTTTCCTGGTGATATTCTTGTTTTTTTTTTTTTTTGCTGGAAATAGTTTCTTTTTGTTGGTAATATTTTTTAGTTGGTAATATTTCTTTTGTTGGTAATATTTTTTGCGAGTAATATTTTTTTTCTGGTAATATTTTTTTTTGCTGGTAATAATTTTTGCTGGTAATATTTTTTGCTGATAATATTTTTTGCTGATAATATTTCTCTTTTTTGATGGTAATTTTTTTTTTTTTTTTTTTGCTGCTAATATTTTTTGGCTGGTAATATGTTTTTTTTGCTGGTAATATTTTTTCTGGTAATATCTTGGGGGTGCCTGAAATTTTTTTTGCTGGTAATTTTTTTTTTTTGTTTGCTGGTAATATTTTTATTTTTTTTTTTTTGCTGGTAATATTTTTTTTTTTTTCAAAAATGTATTGCTGGTAATAATTTTCACAAAAAAGGATTGCTAGTACTAAAACCAATTTTTATATTTTCATAGTGTATTGACCCTTTTGGGAGGTTCTATTTGCCCATAGCTTGGACCCTAACAGGTGCTACCACACTGGGTCAGGTTGAACCTGGGAACACCAACAATTAAGAGTTGATTCCACGCTCCTCAAAACCTCCTGATCAGAGGCCTTGCTGTCGGATGTAGTTTATCGTCTTACCCAGGACACGGATGTAGTTTATTGACCTTCTTCTCTAATATTTTCTTTTCTCGTTTTTATCACCTGTGGAACACACTTCCAATTAATTTTTTCCCTACTAACTACAATAGCCTTCCTTTAGTTCTTTTGTTTTGGAGGTACTGTAGATTTCCTTCTGTGTCTACCATAAACACAGTGTCATGATATTCTCAGCATCCTTCTGTAGAACCACATTTCTGCTGCTTCAAGTCTCTTCGTTATCTGTGAGGAAATTGTCCAGTATTTATTGCCACACAAGAAGATTTGTATTACATAAAGATTCTGCTCTTTTCATTTTTTTTTCCTCAGTACATTTTGTCTTATATCGAGAATTTGAATTGTGGATAAATTGGGCCACTGACACCTGATTCCAAAAGAGTTCGCCACGGGTCCATTTACAACAAAATCTATTATTTCCGGCCCAACTTCAGAAAAGGACATTTTTTAGGCGACACCGGTTAAAATGAAAGCGACCTAATTTAAGGTTTCTATATTTACATTGATTACTAAAAAGAAAAACCCAGTTGCTAAACAGGTAGCAGCCCGAAAAATAGAATAGTTGAGTTAGTACATTAAAAGCAAATTATTCGAAAAGGTGGGTGGCTCTTAGAAAATTGCATTAGAAAATTATATGAATAAATTTTCAATTATTTCCTATATTTGTTTATCTCGAATTCCAGTCGAATTCGTTACATCCATTAGCGGAATAGTAGAATTTATATCTGGAAAAATCATTGTAATCTCTAAAACAGGGGTCGTCAATCTCCGGCCCCAGGGCCACATCCGATTTTTGTAGGACCCGCGAAGGATTTTTGTCTGGCCTGACAACTTTAACTCAAGTAAAGAATTTGCATTTTTTGTTGATTGTGTTAGAGCTGTTATCCTGTTGTTCCCTCAGTAAAATATGGAACCTTGTTTAAATAATATAGCATTAACTTCGTTGTTTTTTCTTTAAACTTCCAGACCAAGGCAGCCTTCAGGACGGAGCGGTCTAAGGTCGAAACAATTTAATATAGAACATTTTATATCATGGCCCTTCTTCGAGACACTGCATAACTGTCTGGCCCGATCTCTCCAAAACGTTGTCACCACCGCTGTAAAATAGTATTAACACAAAATTCACTCGCAAAAGACCAAAATATGTTTCGGTTTTAAATAACCCACAAAGGGTTGGTAATCCGTAAAAAACAAATCACTCACTCAATCAATATATTTATTTAGTTTTTTATGTGTTTTTGTTTTTGTTTTTTGTGCACGCTGGACCGTTTCCTCACAAAGAAGAGACTTCAGGCATCAGAATGCTTAGACGGGACATGTGAGCAACGTGGAAGTTTAGACGAAAATGGAAACAAAAAGACACGTATATTTACAAACAGAAAGAGAGTTTTGAAATTTCTAGGACCCATAATGAAGAAAGAAGATTAACACTAACTTGTATAAAGGACTATAGGGGCCAAACATTGCTTGTAGCTACACAGAATAGAGAAAGGAGAACATCTTTTCCTTTTTTTTCTTCTTTTTTTTTTAATCGAGTTCACCCCAAGCAGGGCAGTTTAAGCCACTAAGACAAAATGGGGTTACTTGGTTTGGGAGAATTATAAAACAGAAAGCATCACGAAAGAGTAAGAGGTGTAATCAAGAAAACGGTAGATAGCGATTGACATTGCATTTAAATTTTTGAAGATTAAAGTCGACAGAAAAGTACGAGAGAAGAAACTGTAAGCATAGAACTTACGGTTATATCAAGCCAATTCAACTGTGAACTGATGAGACCTCACCGCCACTCTAGTACAGCGCTTAAATTCCTAAAGTTTAGGTACCATAGCAAAGATCACTTTCGAACAATTACCATGCTTTGTATTGTAGCAAATGGGGCGAAGTTGGAATATGGCTTACTTACAACAAACGAGAAAACAAATAAGCAACAATCAAACCAATAAACTGCGACAAAGATTCAACACACTATGTGCTAATAGCAAGTAGAAATATGTTGGAAGATCAGATCGAATATAAAGCTATCCAATACCAAACTGAAAGCCTCGGTTTAAAATTTGCTACCGGTTGACACAATACCTAAGATAACAGAGACGGAAGACATCAAAGACTCCATTCAAAGAATAATCACTGCCACTAAAGAAAGCAATAATGAAGGAATTTTATTACAGTGGCACTTAAATAGACTAAGGAAACTAGCAAAAAATAAGGAAATCCCTCAGGCAAGGATGGTGGGATTGTTATCATGAATAAGAACACAGCTCTTACGGAAGCACAAAAAAATTAACAATGCGATTTTGGAAAAGTAATTAAAAATGAAAACAAATCATAGTATAGACTAATAAAATAACTGGGTATACCCTAGTATACCCAGATTTTATGGTAAACCTTAACTGATGTAAAATAAAATATTACTGGATTGTTTCGCTTAAGTTAAAGACTTCATCTATATCTATATCTCTCTCTCTCTCTCTCTCTACACACACACACACACACACATATATATATATACATATATATATATATATATATATATATATAGAGAGAGAGAGAGAGAGAGAGAGATAGTAGATGCATTTAATTCCTTGTGGAAGTTAAGGTGGGGCTTTACCTTCAAAAGATGATAGTGAATCTTACATTTGGTGACGCCAATTTATCCCGAAGGCCTACACTTTTTATTAGCTTGCTCTGAATCGTCCGTCTTAATGTACGATATTGTCACATGATTGGCTGCTCACCTAATTTTATATATATATATATGTGTGTGTGTGTGTGTGTGTGTGTGTGTGTGTGTGTGTGTGTGTATTTTCTTGGTGATTGACGAATCTTTAAAATGATCAGATCTTTTGGAAGTTTCTACATTGCGATGTAATCGATACTGATCTGGCATTTCTGCTTCAATCCTTTTCTCACCGACGTGATGTAAATTCTCTGTCTTTTCACGTCAATCGTTATATATATATATGTGTGTGTTTGTGTGTGTGTGTGTTTCATTGAAGACCACTGACAGCATACTGCGATTAAGCTTTTTATATGATTTTTTCTTGAGTTCATGTAAGTATTTACAGAACTCAATAATTCGAAACAGACTCTAGTTAACAATGGCTTTCCGAACTCCCTCATCGATCACCAAATTAGACTACTTCTTTTTAAGATAACCAATAGTAATACTGAACATACAGATAAAAAATTTTCTATAAGCAAAATTATTTTTCCCTTAGAAACATAAAGAAATGCAAAACCCCAGTCGATCAGAACAAGAAAATTAAATCAATTACCTACTATAAAAAATTAAAAACAGCTTAATTTATCATTAACAATAAGAACATATCTGCAAGATCTAAATTTCAGGGAACCAATATTATTTATAAATTCAGATGCCCCTTAAGTAAATACGTTCCTGATCAAACCAAATTCATTCGCAATATTTTCCTCATCATTGTTGTTGATATCAGAAGATTTCGCCTGTGTGCCCTACGGCCTTTCTCGTATTAAAATATCTTTTTAGTTACTTTTTTTCATATTCGCACTGTTGTCCTCATATTTGTTGTTGTTGTCACAACCTTTCGCCCGTTGTGCTTTACTGCCTTCCTCAACTTGTAATAGTCTTTTTATTTACTTTTTTTAAATTGTCACAACATTTCAGCCATTCTGCCCTCCAACCTTCCTCGACCTATAATTATCTTTTTTATCTACACTATTCACATTCTGACTATTGTCCTCATCTTTGTTGTTGTTATCATATCATTTCAGCAATTGTTTCCCCCCTCCCCATCTCTCTCCCCCACCCCTTTTTCTTTTCTTTTCCTCTCCCTCCCTCTTCTTCTGATCTTTAAGATTAAATCGTCTATTGTGTGTGTATGTCACCACAAAATGTATCCTTTCCGGTTACATCTTTAATGTATTAGACATCCGACAACATTCATATTTCTCTCACTTAAACCGTCTTCAACTCACCTCTCTAAAACTTCTCTCTGCTAAGTTTTAATCTCGCACCTTCTCTCGTCTGTTACCCCTCTCTTTAGCTCTAACATTTGTCTCCCACTCTCATACTTACACTCACTCTAATTTTTTTTTTATTTCCGGGGTTGTTTTTTCTGTTTTCTTTTTGAATTTGTAGGTCTGATGAATTGGATCGTATTTACGATTCCAATGGAATAAATTATGACCATGGAATATTAGTGTTTAAGCCTTTTTTTTATATATATATATATATATATATATATATATATATATATATATATATAGTAATGCATCAAAAGGGTTAGATAAATAAGCAGAGAGAAGATTGATCAGATTTTGTAGATCATAAAAACTGACTAGGAAAATATTGATCATTCATTGAGTCTGAATTTATATTCCTCAATACCATAAATAATTTTGGCTGTTTTAAGTATTAAAGGGACAAATACAAAATAATTTTTAGGTCAATTTTTTTTTTTTTTTTTTTTTTTTTTGAAAGCTTGGTTAATTTATCATAATTATTATAAACTGCCTAATTTGACCTGTGAATTATGTAAAATAGAAAATGACAATATATTCGTACAGTATGAAAAATAAAAAAAAAATTGAACAATTTTTACAATATTAATAGTCAATAGCATGGCCTCTCATCTTTATAGCTTGCTGCAATCGTTTTCTGATGGTTTTGATGAGATTTGATCAAGTCTTTCCAGGGATTTTTTCCCTACCGTGTCCCATCACCTCATATCTAGGCAAATAAAATATCACATTGTTGGTCTAGAAGAGTATTTGAGCTTGTTAAGTGCGGATAAGTAACTGACTTTCACGTAATGATTAGGGAGTAGAGACAGAAATGCTGTTAACCCCTATTGTTAAACTTGACAGAAACCAATAAATTCAGTCCATCCAAATCTCTCTCCCACTTCATATATAGTGATTTTCTAAGCCCGGCTGATATGTGGCACAAGTCCGAAAGTATGACGCACCCAGTGAGGATCGAACTCACTCGTCAATCGTAACTGATCTAGCAAGACAAGCATTCTAACCATTACGCCACCTCGAGGTGCCCAAATTTTTTATGAAATTCCAATGTACAGTCAACGACGAAATTATTCGTACACCAATCAATTTTGAATATTTTTATCGATTTCTCAGAATCTAATGTCTGTATGATGCCAAGTTTTTTTATATGTTAATCAGCAAAAAGAAAGAAATATAATACACGATTTTCAGAAGAATACATTAAATACAATAAATTTGACAGGCGAATTATGGAAAATAGGAAAAGACAAAATTATTCGTACAGTAGAACATATCGCTTTAAATTGATTGAAAATAATTGGAAAATAGCTATTAATATAGCAATGGAATTAATTTAAACATTCCCTATTCGATTCCCAAATATGCCGGGTGTTTCCTAGCATGCACTTTTCTCATAACAAACGTCTTCTATACGCCGTGTCCCCTAAAGAAGTAGATAAGCACAGTCCTCTGCAACTTCCTGTCTTTAGTAGTTAGTGCAGTTTGGCTTTTTGCTAAAAAGAAAAATAAAACAAAAAAGGAATATAAAACTCTATTTTCAGAACAATAAGTTAAATACAACAAAAAAATCAAACAATTTTCACAATATTAATAGTCAATAGCATGATCTTTTATCTTTATAACTTACTGCAATCATTTTCTAAAATATTTGAGATTTGAACAAGTCTTTTCTGGGATTGTCTTCCATTCTTCAATGGTTACACGTTCTCATTCCTGAAGGTATTTTGGCGACCAACGATTTATTCGAATTTTCAATTCTTGCCATAGATTTTCAATAGGATTCAAGTCAGTGACATTGCATTTAAACTTTTGATGATCAAAGTTGGCTGGAAAGCATCAAGCCGGAAGAGATTTTCACAAGCGAGAAGTGTGAGAAATCATAGAACTTACGGTTACATCTAGCCAATTCAACTGTAAAATGATGAGACCTTGCTGCCAATCTAGTACTGCGCTTAAATTCATAACGTCTAAGTACCATAGCGAAGAGGTCATCCGAACCGTTACCATGAAAGTATTTATAGAAAAGCCACAGGAAAGCTACATTACGGCTGTGGGAAAGTAACTGAAGCCAAAACGCCAAGACAAGAACAATAACATTGCTGATTCTTCTTTGGATTTTATCAAGAATCTCTAAATATACAGCAGGAGCACCAGACCATACGTGGCAGCAATATTCTAAGCATGGACGAATGGTAAAAGTTTTTGATATGTAAGATTCTGGAGAGAAATTTGTCTAGAACAGTGAACAGACTTTCTTAGCAGCTGACGTAGCAATGGATTCAATATGGCCTTTCTACTTCAAGTCAGCTGAGAAGGTGCAACGAGTCACTTTCCTGGAGATTAATGTCTGCCACGCCGATGGAAGGCAGAGATGGATCACTCAAGTGATTTATGGAGATAAATATTAAGGTTCTGTGACCAAAAGGGGGATAAGAAACAATTAGTGTAGTGCGCAAAAGAAAAATGAGACGTTATAAATGTTTATTCAGTTCTAGATTAGTACGGCAAAGAAACAAATAAAGTAGCCGGAAGATTATGTTGCGCCAAATGTGGAAGCCCTAGCCGCCTTAAACCTCTCCATTCCAACTGTTCAAGTCAAAAGACAACCGTTATCTTCCCCATATATCCCCATAAACTGGGGCACTTAGATGTAGTGCAATGGTTAGAAAGTTGGTCTTGCTAGAACAATGACAACTGAGTAGTGAATTCGATCCTCACTGGGTGCTCCACACTTTCAGCCTTGTGCCATATCTAAGCTACGCTTATAAAATCATTTTGGGCACCTAGACGTGGTGTAATGATCAGCAAGTCTGTCTAGCTAGAACAATTACGACTGAGTAGTGAGCTGGATACTCGTTGAGTGCTCCACACTTTTGGCCTTGTGCCATATCTAACATACTCTTATAAAATTACAATATATCACCATAAACTGCACCTCTTACTCTGTAACACTCTACCTCGAGTGGCTCTTCGACCTTGTACAGGGTGAACATCATAGCTAAAAATAAAAGTGGTAGGTTTCACTTCGACTCGAGCACTGACTTTTGCGAATTGGAAAAACACAAGTGGCGCCATGTTATCTTCCTACAGCTAATCCTCCCCTCAAAAGGTTGGTGAGAGAAAAAAAAATTCTACTAGTATAGAGAGAAAGAAAATAAAGAGAAAAAGCATAATTTTAACAAACAAAATGAAAGGAAAAGAAAAAACACAGTGAAGAGAAAATAGACGGAGAAAATAAGGGATAGGACAGAAAATCTTTTTTTTTTTTTTTTTTTTTGAATTGATAGACATTATTTGTTCTCTGTATCCTATTCTTTTCCGGTTTTTTTGTTTTTCTGGGTTTTTTTTTTTTTTTTGTTGTTGTTTTTTTTTTTTTTTTGGAGTGGGGTTGTTTGCATTTTTTATTTATTTATTTTTTTGGTGGGGTCGGTTCATCATGTCATTATTGTTAATAATGATCGCAATGTTCATTATGACAATTACCATGCCTGCTACATCTTTCTAACTGAAGAACGAATTCGGCCGCTAATGTAAAAAAAAAAAAAATAGGATAAAATGTGTCAAATTCGACGGTTAATATATCAGCTAGAATACAAGCGCAACATTCCAGTTCTCTTTTTACTAAGAAGTCTTGGCTTTTCGAAGCAAAACAATTTCACTGGTCATCTACCTTTCAAAGAAGATGTAAAATAAATTTAAAAGCGTTGGAGGAACAGGGACAAGCTTCGTCCGGAGGTTCATTCAATTTTCGAGTCCAAGACAAAGAAATAGGCAAGTATCGTTCTCATCCGTTCGTTAAAAAAAATTTGAACAGACACGCTGAAAATAACATATATCAATTGTTTCGTTTCTAACCTATTATTTATCATTTCATATTTATAGATAGATAGATAGATCATGGCATTTTATAAATTTGCTATCATTTTTAAATAGATACATAGATAACGAACACAGATAGATATATATATATATATATAGATAGATAGATAGATAGATAATAGACATAGATCATGCATTTTCTAAATTTGCTATCATTTTTAAATAGATATACAGATAATGAACAGAGATATTTAGATAGGTAGATAGATAGAATATATGAATATATATATATATATATATATATATATATATATATATATATATATATAAAGAGAGATATACTTATTACAGTCCAGTGTTGTAATTACTCTACCATCTTTCAAATGATGCTATTGTCGCAACAGTCCCAAAACATTTAATCTGAATGTGCTTTCTATTAATACTATAATGCCCTTAGGAAAAATTAATTACAAACGATTTTCATAACTATCTTATACCTTTTATTTCTTTATCTCTATGTCTCTCTTTCTCTCCTTCTCTATCTATCTATCTATCTATCTATCTATCTATCTATCTATCTGTCTCGGCCTATTCGTATCTATCTAGATCTTTTCGTATCTTACTGTGTGTGTGTGTGTGTGTGTGTGTGTGTGTGTGTGTGTGTGTGTGTGTGTGTTAAATGCATCGGACTCTTTAGAAAAGGTTCCAAACAACCTTCCAAGTGACTTTGACTCGTAATCCTTTAGCTGTTAAAGAACGTCTAATTTTCCAGGCTTTAATTTTCTTAAAATATAAACCCTGGTTGTCAACAGATGTATCGACCCAAGATGCGAACAACGAATTGTTGAGCAAGCAAGTACAAAAATTTAAATGTCTAGGAAATGTTTTAACAGAGAATGAAAAACACGACACCAAAATCCGAAGACCCATTGGAATAAAACCTAAGCAAAATATCGTAGATTGTGGCGTACAAGTCGAGTTTTCAAGCCTAAAAATATTTTGGGGTCGAGTTTTGACGCCTTAGAAAAATATTTTTTGGGTCACTGGTAACCTCCTGTATATTTGGTGTCAACCTATGCAATGTTAGGTATAAGTATAACTCAGAATTTTGAGTTAAAATCTTGAGGTCGACTTGTACTCCAGGTCGACTTGCACTCCAGGTCGACTTGTACGCCACAATTTACGATATTAAGAAACAGGAAAATTTCGTCAGAAACAAAAAAAGAAGTATTGAACTGTTATGCAATATCGGTCTTCCTATATGTCAGTGAATACTGGACCATCTCCTTACAGACGAAGAAGAGACTTGAAACAATAGATATGTAGTTCTACAGAAGGATGCTGATGATACTATAGACTGAACATGTGTGTAATGAAGAAGTTTTAAGAAAAATGAAAACAAAAGGACGCTTATACTTAGAATCTGAAAGAGACAGCTGGAATTTCTAGGGGAAATGTTGAGGAAAGAGGGCTTGGAAAATTTGACACTCACAGGGCAGATTAACGCCAATAGGAGCAAGAGAAAGCTGCGAATAACTTACCTAAATGCAAATGGTTGGTAGAACAGGAATTAGGAAAGATAGCAAAAAGAAAAACCTTACTAAGATCTACAAACGACACGAAGTTGTGGAGATCTATGATCGACCACGTCATGAACAATCCTGAAAAAACTTCCATTACCTGAAAATTTATTGTCATTCATGATGATTAAATCTGATTTTCGAACAGAATTTCATTATTTTTTCTCTATGACAGATTCTTGTTTTTGTATATACCTTTTAGTTTGTATGGTCAAGTCGTAGATATTTGCACAGTTTCTAGTGGGCGAGTGTTCCCACCCATACATGCGTACTTTTGTACTATTTTGCAGCATTAGCTCATTGCATATTAACTTTATGCTTCTTTGTTCTTCTCTTACCTTTAGCATATCCTTTGAGTGATAAATTCTCTACGCATTCTTTCCTCATTATGTGTCTCCAAAATTTCGGCTGCCTTTCTCTGTGAGCACCAATTTGCTTGTCGCCCCTTAAAATATCTCCCTTGCTCATATACAGTATCCATAGTATTCTCAATATCCATCGATAGAACCATCATCTCTGTCGATTCGACTTTATCCTTCATCAGTGATGAGAGTGTCCCACATTCATTGCTATACACGAGTACTGATGTCACATAGCAGTTCAGCACTAGTTCTTTAATGACTTGAGCGGTTATGGCTCTCCACTACTTCCTTTCCCTTGTAGCTCTAAGCAACGTTTAACCTGTTACCATACTTTCTTGTCCCTGCTCTGTCATCCATTTACAAAAACTCGACAGATAGATTACTTGCCGCCTCCTCTACCTATTCTGCCTTCTATGCTCTGTAAGTATTAAAGTCTCCTGGCCTTCTTTCCTCATTATGCGTTCCAGAAACTTTCAACTGTTTCTTTCTGGTTCTAAATACTCGCTGCGTCTTCCTGGCTTACATTCTTGGCTGATATTAAATGGAAGGATTATATTAGATCCATGGCTAGGTCTGCTGCTAAGAAAGTTGATTCACTGTGTTGTGCAAGACAGTTTTTTTCTCCCTAGAATTTATCTTACAATATTTATTCGTCCATGCTTTGAATGTTTCTGCTGCATATGGTCTGCAGCTCCTGCTGTTTGTTTATGATGAGTTAGAAGCCATTATTAAACTGCAAGATAAATAATACGACCAGAATTAATAAAGTTTGCATTGAAAAGAGAAAAAGTAGAAAAGATGAAACATCAACAACCATGCAAGCAAGAAAACAATATACTTAAAGCAAATCAAAATTGATAATTCACAAACTAGGAGTTGGTGTTTGTACACAAAAGCAAGGTCGACCATGTCTGCCTCGCCTTACATACTTGATTCCCTGATAGCTATAATCTACAAATATTCAAATGTAATGTCAATTGACATCTTCTGGTGCTTTGATCTTTGATCCCCCTCCTTCTCTATATCCTTTACCCAAACATCCCTCTTTACTCTTACTCTCACTCTCTGTAACCCCCTTGCGTGGTAGTGGCACTCCCGCCTTGCTTGGGGCGAAATACTTAAAAAAAAAAAAAAACATACATATTGTTTTATGATAAATCGCTTTCATTTTATTGTTTTTGGTTTTACAGTAAAGTTCACGCTGTACAAGGCCCGGGGGCCACTCGAGCAAGAGGGTTACGTTCAAGGGTAGTTTAAATGGATAAGGAGGGGATGATAACGGTTAACTCTTGATGATTTAGAAGCTATTATTAAACTGCAAAAGATAAATAGCACGATCAGAATTAATAAAGTTTGCAAAAATGAAAAGAAAAAGGACAAAAAGATGTAACAGCAACAATCATTCAAGCAAGCAATATAGTTAAAAAGCAAATCAAACTTGATAAGAAGGCAAAAGAATTCACAAACTCTGAGTTGGTGTTTGTACACCAAAGCAAAAGTCGGACAAGCGAACACAGTATGTCTGTGTCACTGTTATTCCACTAACCAAACAGTTAAGTCTCTCTAAAGAATTGTTCGGAAAGGAACAAGGAATACAAAGGGTACTTATTTATAACATAACACACTCATTATCATCATCATTCATTATCAAATTACGCAACTACTTGCTTCACCTCTCGTTTTTTCTTTGTTATTATTATTATTATTATTCCTTTGATTTCTGGTGTGTACACATTACCTAAGGTTAGAAATGTCATCATGGCACTGACCAAAAAAAAAAAGAAAAAGAAACACAAACCTATTTTATATAAATAAAACCCTTCGTAAGGTGTGGACTGTAAGCGTGAGAACACTTTTTGTATTTCTTTAAGGCAAGGCTCCAGGAATCCCTTCAATTAGTCTGCTGAATTTTTTCCAACCAATCTGAGGGCTCCAACTAAAACAGGGATTGTTGATGTTCACCTGTGCCACATTTTTTTAGATTTCCACTTCAAGGTCCTTGTATTTTGATAGTTTTTTGGAAGATCTTCAAAGATATATTACATATTTCCTTTTATTTCTGTTGTATACACATTTCATTCTGTGTCCCAACCAGAGACCTAAGCTTAGAAATGGCTTCATTATTATTATTATTATTATTATTATTATTATTATTATTATTATTATTATTATTATCTGCCGCAAGGTTTTACGTTTTCAACGGGAAGTCAATCAGGAGATCAGTGTATTTCTTAGACTTGTAATTTTAGACTTGATGTCGTGGTGACCACAAAATCCACATTGTTTTCTTGTTTATTTTTTTTTATTTTGTTTTGTTTTTTTTATTTCTATTTTTTTTTTTTTTTTTTTAACAACGATGGTGTCTGGTTTAGTGGTCTCAATGATATAGGTCTGTTTAGATATTGAAATTCCACAAAATCTCGACTTGGTCGTTTTTGGTTACCTTTTTTTATTATTATTATTATTATTCAAACACATTATGCTGGTTGCTGATAAGATCTTTATTTCAGTTCGTGACGTAAGATAAGTCCTTTTGACTATATATATAAAATGCCATCTATAAATACCTCTAAATAAATAAGTTGTCCTAGCCAGATTAGTGATGGTGGGAATAAGCTGCCACTGTCTCTATAGAATGATGCCGGCGCATGCGTCTCAAATGCGAAGGCAGAAAACAGGCGTCTCATTACCAGCTGCATCGGATAAATGGAGTTCGACAGCCCAGAAAGTCCACCTAGGGGGAAGAAAACCCTGATTTTAAACCTCCGCTGCCTTGCGGTCATATTCAAAAACAGAAAGACTATGGAAGTAAATCCAGACAGAAATTTCAGAGTGGAGCCCTGAAGTTGGTTGGGAGTCAACAATGACAACTTTCCAAATGTAATGCACTGTATTCCTTAGGTTACTGTCAGTATGGCCGATTTGGGGGGTGGTTATGTAGTCTGAGCAGCATACGTCTTCCATATACCATCGCCCAGGCCTTTGACTTTGAGAGGTCACTCGATGTTCTCCAGCAAAGGACTGAATTTTGAACAAACAGGAACTGGCTTTTATCTTGCATGAGATAATGGATGTCCAAAATTATAAATAACATCAAATAACATATATATATATATATATATATATATATATATATATATATATATATATATATATATATATATATAAGTAACTAAACTCGTTTCGGAAAACCCTCGAGTTTTTGATTTGCCAATAATCAAATCAATTTCGAGGGAACCAGCTTTCCCTGACGATCCCTTTAGGTGAAACCTGGGTAGGTTTGTCTGGCTCACTAGATTTATATTATATATATATATATATATATATATATATATATATATTAAAAAGAAAAGAGATATCGCAAATGTTTTTGGTTGTAATATGGATTTTTTCTAAAAATATTATGCTTTATTTTCCATAATTTTACTACACGTGTTTCTGGTCTCGCGACCGTCATTAGATAAAGGGTGGAGATTTCCATATATTATTAAAAATAATTAATTTTTTTTTTCTCCTTTATGTTTTTCGATGTTAAATATTCTCGATATGAGACTGCCAGTTCAAGAAAGACATTCGGATTACTAACACAAAAAAGAGAATGTTTCATTTTCAAGCGACTTTTGGAATAACTTATTTTGAAATACCCTGTAGATTTGCATTTAGCACTGTTTTGTTAAAATAAAAATATTAATAAGCATTTCAAATTAAGTTATTCCAAAAGTCGCTTGAAAATGAAAAGGAACTAGGAACTTTATTCTATAATTGAATTTAAAGATTTTAGCTTCTGTTTTTGAAACATGGTAATTCCTGTGTAGCGATGGAATCATATTTTTAAATTAGTAAATTTATAATTTGTATAAGTTATATCCAAATATAGGATTGGTGGATATGGAATAAATTCCAGTAACCAAAAAATACTATTCTTAAATATAAATATTTATATATTCATATAATTACATAATTTAAAGTATATAAAATATAACAGAATTTATGCTAATGAAGTATTCAGTATAAGACCAGAACGATAATTATTATTAAAATAGAAATAAAAATATTTGATACTTATCAAAAGTCAACTCAAAGTTTCCTAAGTTTTGCTTCAGTCATCAGGCCTCTGGATAGGAATGATTGCTTTAATCACAGAAAATCTATTTTATAAATAGATAATTGTAAGCTATCTTCAAAAATTTAAATTCTACAGTTGCAACAGTCAACCTAAAGAGTTCTTCAGAAGAATTGTAAAGCCTAATAATCATCTTGTGTTTTTAACTTGAAATTGAAAATTACAGGTTTTTGTCATTTCAGCCTAACTAGGCAATAAAGCCACTAAGACGCAAGGTGATACAGACTGTTGATAATATAAGAAGAAAACACTATTAAAGAGAGCGAACAGTAAAAGAACAGAAATTAAGAAGACAGGCAATAACGATTAACATTGCATTTAAATTACTGAACATCAAAGTTAAGTGGAAAGCAAGACGTCGGAAGAGAGTTCCATAAGTGCAATAGAAGGAACTGTTAGCATAGAACTTACGGTTACATCTATAGTCCAGTTACAGTAATTAATTACGTGATCTTCTCACTATAACTAATCAGACTTTCTTTTGTTTTTTATGTCTAGACTTGTATCTCACTACAAATACAAGCAAAATGATATTACTGATATACCTAATATTTAAAACTAATGTATATCAAATAAATAATATATCTACTTAATAATGACGATAATAATAATAATAATACCTACTTCATAATAATAACAATGATATATATACATATAAAAATCGCACATTGAGTGCTGGTGATAATATGACAAGCCGGGTGTATAATAACAGAGCTAAAATTTATAATAATAATAATAATAATAATAATAATAATAATAAATATACATTCTGTTACTCAGTGAGTTTCAAATGTCTGGTGCTGCTTGAAAACTGACCTTTGCATTTGGAGACGGCTTGGTTTCAGGAATTTCCGGAAAGGTGTGACTGTTGACAGACAACCGTCTTCAGGGCTCCTCACTGGAATTTCTGTCCGGATTTATTTCCATAGCCTTTCCGTTTTTGGATATGACCGCAATGCAGCGGAGGTTTAAATCTCAGCATATGTCCTACCGGTGAAGAATGAAATCTATAAAAATTATTTATATATATATATATATATATATATATATATATATATATATATATATATATATATATAAATTAATATTGTGTGTGTGTGTGTGTGAGTCTGTAACGTTTTATATGTTGGATCGAATTTCCTACATTTTTAGCCGATTTCAACAAAACTTTCACAGGACTACATAAAATTACCTTGTGGTGTTTGTAACAGGGCCGAAAATGGGAAAAATACAGTTGTTTTTAATAAAATAAATTTGAAAACTTGATTAAGACACATCGTGGGAATGAAAGGGGAGAACTCACCCACGAAAATGTAAACAAAGAGCATAGCATGATGAAAAAGATTGAACTTGACGAAAAACAAAATTTTATCGTCTAATGTTCATTATTATTTAAGAGAGGAAAGATCAAAGTATTTTTGGGGTATTTTTTACATTTTTTAATCGTTCCTAGCACGTCTGAAATTTTCGTTAAAATATTTTTTTTTTTTTGGTCAAAAAAAGGGCAGATAATCATTTTCAATCATTTTTTCGATTTGATAAAAAAGATTAAAATCTTAATTTGATATTCTTTTAAAAATCAATTATCATTTTTCAAAACTGATTTTAATAAAACAGATATTATATTGTTTATTTAAAATATTTTGAACCAAGCTTAACAGCTTCTGCGCCGAAAAAATGTAATTTGAAAATAAAACAAAGCAGGTCATAACCTTTCGCGTCGCTTGACGATTGACGAAAGGCACATCATGACGTTTAGATAACTTACGGGAGGAGAATACTTTCTACGGATGGAAGGAAGTGAAATTATTTAAGTGAACAAATTATTTACCTTATTACTTTTTAAGGAAAACTTTTCAGCGCTCTAATTTTTTTATTTTTTATTTTTTTTTTATATATTTTTTGTACGTAGCTTTCATTTTACGTTTACGATGCTTTATGGAAAATATAAAAAATTAAAAATAAGACTGTTAATAGTGAGATTAAATTTCTTAAGAAAAAGGTATCTAATTAATTTAGGTACCTTTCTTATGAAATTTTATTGAAAATGTACATAAAATACTATAATTTTATGTACATTTATTACAT
>CAHIKZ030000181.1:2867500-2869732 GCA_903632075.3 Acanthosepion pharaonis
TAGATCCTGTGACTAGACCCAAAGAGTTGTGAGTTCAATACCAGGCCACAGCACTGGTGAACTAAAATACTTGGAGTGTTGAGTTAAAGAGAAATAACTGAGACATCCGGAAGAGGCATGGCACATGGAACTAGAACACTCTATCCCGTTGGACGAAATAAAGATATCGGTTCGAAATTCCAATCACCCGAAGAAGGCCGGAGGGTACAACGGTCGAAACGTTGTGAATATGGCAATGAAGATGGGGATAACAGTCCGAATAATGTAAATAATGTATACTAATTTTAGTTGAAGCATTTTTCGTTTTTTTATTATTTTATTAATAGATTTTTTAAATCATATTATTATTATAATTATTATTATTTCCAGGCCTTGCTCCTTGAACTCTTTATTCTTCTTCTTCTTATTATTATTATTATTATTATTATTATTATTATCGCTAATGGGAGTTAACGCTTCTTCCATGAAAATGGTCTGCCAAGGAGTGGAATGTGAGCTTCAGCCTTGTTGCGATCCACTTGTTTACATCGATTTAGCGCCATCATTCGGAGAATATAGCAACTGTGTGTGCTATAATAGGTTCTAGAACAGTTAATGGTAATGATAATGATAGATATTTCTTATAAAAACATTCGGCATTCATTGATCAAACAGCCGGTGCTACTGTCAGTTGAAATTTATAAAATCTTTCTATTAAAACAATTTTCAGCAAAATATTTTTCTAAAATCTAATATGTATTATATCTCTTTCCAGTACCGATGGGGTTTCGCCCCTAATCTTTTGTTCGAAGTAGTGTGGAACGTCAACATCTTTATGATGTCATTATTTCTTCTTCGAGTGCTATTCATTTTAGTTGTTGATTCTGTTGAAAGTCTTGAAGTGATTTAGCTTCTGGGTTCTAGGACAGTTGGTACTGGACATTTGCGTCCCGGACGACTGCGTTCCTGAACATTTGCGCGTCCGGGACGACTGCGTTCCTGAACATTTGCGTCAGGACGACTGCGTTCCTGAACATTTGCGTCCGGGACGACTGCGTTCTGGAACATTTGCGTCTCGGACGACTGCGTTCCTGAACATTTGCATCCCTAGACAAATGCGTACCTCTGATCATTTTTGGGAAGCATTTAAAGGCAATTACCATAAATTTTGAAAAAATCATAGATAGTAATCATAATTTAAAAAAAAAGGAATAAAAAAAGGAAAATTAAAAGTTTATTTTTGTTTAAAATATAATGACAGATCAACAGTGTTGCAAGATCGCTCTACACATCTCCAATATGTTTTTGTTTCATCGGCGTTTTTCTCATGATAGTGCTCGCTGTCCTTTTTCCTCGTCCATAAATATCTTTCCACCAGTGTTTGATTTTGGAACTTAGCCATAGGTTCCCAAATAAAATATAATCCCATAAAATCCAGAATCTATTAGATGTTTGTGATACACATTGCTGGAGTGAACTGTAACTGTTAGTTTAATTTTCTTTGGCTTTAAAAAGATTTTTCTCTTTTCTATTTTTGTAGCTCCTTTTCTGCTTGTTTTGAGTAATTAAAAAGGTATTGTGTGCAAATTTCTATATTAAACAACTCTTTAAAAAAAATGGTAACTTCAAAAGATTATCAGAGGTAAGAAATTATCCATGACACGCATTTGTCTAGGGACGCAAATTTCCAAGAGACACAAGTGCCCACCGCTATAATGAAATGCCATAATAATAACAGACAGTATAACACATAATGCAATAGTAATATGTAAAAAAATTCTTCGGCTGGAAGTCTTAACGTCTAGAGACTTCTGTTCCCTTCTCAGATTTTCTGTATTTTCTGCCTCTTTAGAACTTTTTTATCTTGTTTTGTAAATTCTTGTTTTTTCAAAACAAATTTCTATAGTGTTCCCACTGACTTTTGAATTATATGAATGTCTTTTTGTCACAATTCTTAATATGGATGATTGATTGTAATAATTCACACTAGTATTAAATGGTAATTCTCAGAAATAAAAAGACACTAATTTTTTTTTTTTTTTTTGTTTGTTTGTTTTTTATTCACGACGTTTCGGCCGTTGAACGCTCCGGCCTTCTTCAGGTGATACAATTTGAACTGAAATCTTTATTTCGTCCACTGGCTAGATTTTTTCTAGATCCACGTGCCATGCCTTTTCCGGATATCTCACTTTCAGTTATTTCCTTTGGAAGTCAAATCAAATTTTTGTGAGCCTCTGCTGAAGCCAGACATTA
>CAHIKZ030000182.1:0-42500 GCA_903632075.3 Acanthosepion pharaonis
TCTGTAAACAACTTCAAACAGAATTCCAAAGGCCACCACCAGTTTGCAGTATTTTTGTTTAATTGTCCAAATGTAACAAAAAAAAATCAAATAAGTTTTTCTTGGCCAAGGACACTGTTTTTAAAATTTGACACCGAAATCTCGCAGCCAAACAATTACTAGGGTAACGCAAGTCAAACAAGAAATCTTAGTTTGTTTGTGGAATGTTTTATTGTAATTGTTTCCTTCGTCTTTATTTACAATAAAAAACAATATATTATATGAATGTTTTGATCTGAAAAGGCGAGAAATTCAAAACAAATTACAAGAAACAAGGATTGCTTTTGACGCTTTGAGTCATGAAACATCTTCCTAAAGTTAGAAGCATAATTCTTCATAAAAATCTCTTATTCAAAGAATTAATACGAAGAGAAGTATTTTTTTTCTTTTTAATTCTATCAACTAAGCACGTTAGTAAAGCCCACCAAGACACAAAGAGTGACTGAATGTGAAAGAATATGAAGAAAGAAAAACATTTAGGAGAGAGAACAATAAAAGAATAGGTATTACTAAGACAATAGAATGTGTGACATTGCATTTAAAACTTTGAATATCAAAGTTATCTGAAAAACATGAAACCGGAAGAGTGTCGCACAAAACAAAATTCTGTTAGCTTTATGAAATGTTTTAATGTGAGTTTTGTTTCTCATTCTAACAAATCAAAATAATATATTTATCTTTTGTTGGACAAACTTGAAATTCAACACAAAATTTTCAAGAAACGATTAATATATGTTTGTATTCTTAAAATATCTAAAATTAGAATCAAAATTCATCAGTTAATTTATACGTTCATTTCATAACGTTCTATCGTCTATATAATAAATGCCAACGTAGTGTCAGTGTGTCACACACTTTCAATTTCACAACTCTGTAACTTTTATTTATCTCGTCTTCTATATAATAAATGTGAATATTAGTGTAAATTTGTTACAATTTTTCAAGTTAACTCTTAGGGGCCGTAGCCCAGCATATCATACCATTTTGGAAACACGCCGACTCTAGTACAAATTTAAAACATCCTGGGCGGACCGCACCCGTAATCCTGAAATTCTGGATCCCAAGTTTTCGTTACTGTGATTTGTGAATTCTTACAGATTTTTTTGGTACTGAATTTTGTTATCTCTTTTTCTCATTGTTGTTATTTCTGAATTACTATGCCTTCTTGGGATTGATAGTGGAATAGCACCTCTTGCCTTTTCTACAGTACTGAATTCAGAGTTTTCCTTCACGAAGACAGGTTGCCAAGGGTAAAGAGAATCCAGTATACACTAGAATTTATTACATATATACTAGTGGCGTGTAGGGGTGAGGCAAGGCAGTAAAAGCCACTAAATAAAAGGGTTACTGGCTGTGAGAATTAGAAAATTGAAGCAAGGCGCTTTAATCATTCTATTTGATACTAGATGATTTGCATCTACACCCATGTTCGAGTGTATGTAACCGACAAGCTCCCTCTTTATGACTCAGTTGCATGCCAATGTCTGAATCTCAGAGAATGATTTTCCCTTGCACTCAGTGACATTTTCACCCCATTTCTTTTTATTTTTGCTTCTTTTAATTACCTAAAGTGGTCGCTAAGGTGGTACCCATGACATACCATACCATTTCAAATATATCGTTTTGAGTATGGATATGAGGTTTTCCAGTGTGTTTGTTTGATGTTTAATGGTGGATTGCTTTGCATCAGTTGTAGCACCTCCCACGTTGTAGATGGTAGGATTGTTCAGTAGCATCTCGTTTCCGTTGATCGGATTCGTCGCTCTAATATAAAATAAATAAATAAGGACGATGCACACAACAGTGTGATGTATGATTTCAGACAGATGCCCTTGATGTTTTTCCAGCAGGCTTTAGTTTTGCGATAGCTGACACTATACAGCTCATGGTAATTTTATTCTGGCGATATCTTCGCTGGTTTTTGAACAAAGATATTTCAATTTTTAGCTGCCCAGTTTTCACTTTCCGGTCTCGACAGAGTCCAAATGCGACTCCGCGTCTTTGTGGGTGATAAATTCTTTTCCACCCTACAATCTCTTTCTCATAGACGAAAAGTAGCAAGCCTCTCCCGCTTTTCGTTATTTCGATGGAAGTGCTCAGATGAAATACATTCTTAGATCCAGTAGTTCTAAATTTCACGGCTAAGACCACCATGCTACTCACATTGTCGCGAACCACCCACATTCCGTCCGTGTTCCACTGGTGGGAAGTAAGTTCACCTCGAACAGTTTCTTCCTGCGACTGGCTACTATGTGGGACCGACTTCCAAGATTTTCTTTTTCTGATCACTCACAATCTTAAACTGTCCAAGTCTAATATTAACTGTTATCTTGCCCACATATCTGCCTAAACTGTTCCTCTTACTTTGTAATCCTCTATATCGAGAGGCTCTCGGGCCTTGTACAGAATGGATATCACTTGTAAAAACAAAAAAACAAAAATAAAACTTTAAACTAGCTATCGATTTTAATCCTTCTTGGAAACTCTTTTTCAATTTTAATCATGAATTTGATATTTTCGGCATTAAATACCATTCCTTTACCTGAAGGATATTTCATCCAGGTCCTTTACTAGACTGATGCATTCTTCTTTTCTTTTCTAACCAGATCATGTGCTCTGTAAAAAAAGAACCGTGATGTTGCAACATTCGATGCTGATACTGCTCTGATGTTCCCCTAACGGATCAAACATGATGCCTTCAAAGAAAATATTAAAACGCGGAGGTGTCAAAAGAAAACCTTGGCGTACATCGCCGGATATTTGGAAGCACTTTACTATGGAGCCAAGGAAAATTACTGAGCGGCTGGACTTATCAAATGTATCATAAATAGTACGAATCAAATTCTTAACCATCTTCTTCCGACTTGGGCATGATAATAAAATACATCCGATACCAAGGCCTCTAATCGGAAGATTTTGAGGGGCCGTGAAACCACCTCTTAATTGCTATTGTTTACAAGTCCACTTTGATCCGGGGTGGTAGCAATACATTTTTGTATGTACCCCCATTAGGTGACGTAAAAAAGCAGCATATCACGAAGAAAAAGGCTCATAAATCAACGAAAACAAAGTTTTGTCTCAATATGTTGTTATTAATTGAAAGCTAAAGCATTAAATTTATTACTTACAGTAAGTAACATATTCTGGTGTCTTTCAGATAGAAATTATATAGATTGAATGTCAAATATATGCTCGATTTTTCTTTAATTTTCTTAAAAGCGGCCATTTTCTTAAATTTTAAGAAATTTGTAAACGAAAAAAAAATTTTGATTTTAAACTTCTTCCTAAAATAAATTTATATATTTTTGCCCGTTATTTGAGTAAAATTAGAAAATTTAAAGTTAAATTAATCTGATACGAAACAAACAGTACTTTACTTTATAGCATAACAATTGGTATCCAAACATTTTTAACGATGTGTCTGAATTTATCAAAGAAATCGATTGTGACGAGGTGATGACAGACTACTATATATGATCAAAATTGACAATTTTTGTAAAGTAAGCGAACGCAGTTTTTCGTTTTTAACTAGTACTTTTTAAATATTAACATTTTTATTCAGCAATTATGCAATATCTATTTTTTATTTCATACTTTCTTAATTAAATAATTGTTTAAATTTTTTAAGGATTGCGTCATGTATATATTTTCATACGTAGAAATTATGAACGTTTTTCAATATTTTTTTTAAAATTATTTTAAAAATATTCTGGTACAAACGATTGTTATGTGCTTTTCAAATTTCGATTCGTAAATTTATTTTTCATTAACGTTATCATTGCATTACGTGCTTAAAAGCAATAAAGAAATTTAAACGATTTTTGAATTATTAAGAAGTTAATGTAAAAAAAATTTAAAAAATGGAAAACAATTTGTAAAAAATACATTATTCATCGAAAATATTTTATTTCTTTCACAAAATAATGTTCTTAATATAAAGTATTTACAAAGCAGGTGAAAGCTTTTTTCTAATTAATTAATGTTATACTTTTTAGATTTTTGTTTTTATAATTCAGAGCAGAATTACTATGAAATCAGTAACTGGTTTAAATAAAAATACTGGTGATTTACTTGCTATAAAGAGTCCTGTTTATAACTAATAAAAACAAATCCTGCGCTTAAAGATGTAATTTCAAAATTTCATGAAAATATGTAAGTAGGGTTGAAAGATGTTAAATGATCTCTTTTTAACAAGATTTTCGAAAAAAATTTCAAAAATAATTTCATTCATTTCTGAATAAATCCTGAAAGTTTCATTAAAATCCGACAATTATTTTATTTTTGCAAGAATTACCTAAATTAACGTGTTTTCCTCGCAAAATAAAACAAACCTTTTTTCTCTCTTACTGCGCTGTCGTAAAAAAAAAAAATTTTTAACCAAAATTTTCTACGTGCTAGAAAGGAGTAAAAATATTTAAAAAATAATTAAAAAATACTTTTGTCTTTCATCTTCATAACAACATACACATATTGAGACAAAACTTTGTTTTCCTTGATTTATGGACCTTTATTCATCGTGATATACTGCTTTTTTTCCGTGACCTAATGGAGGTGCCTACATTTTAAAAAAAAATTATTATCAGCCATATATTTGACTCTCGACAAAAAACTCTCTTTACATAAATACGTCAATGAAACCTCATCTATAAACTGATTTCTTACAAAGAATACATATTCTAATCATACGAACCTATCCTAACTAACTTGTCAGCATTAATTAGCCCACTGAAGTTGATATGCCGTAAAACAAAATAAACCAAACCCATCTTATGCAATGCCACATGTTACACTGTCAAATAATCTTTAGAATTCTCGAAGACGTGGTCATGTTTTTTTTTATTATTTGTGTGTGTTGCGAATATTTTTGTATAGAAGCTACATATTGAATATCTGTAATGTGGTGCTTCTTCCATGTCGAAATCCAATAAATTTTTCAGCAATGATTTATTCTGCTTACGCGTCAGTCCGTTGAGGATGATTATAAGATTCCCCCAATTTGGATTTATCAACCAGCTACCTAATTATGTATGCCGACTGACACATGGGAAAAATTCATTTGGGAAATCTGTGATGTGAAATTATATTTTGCCACATTTCCTAGATTTAAAACTCCGATTGAGATTCCTAGATTTAAAATTTTGACTTTCATCTGGACTCGAACCACGACAAGAAACGCCGTTCAGAAATCAGAAAAAAAAGATTCTACTCTCTAACCCAGCCTCATTGACGTGTTTGTGCACGTATGTTAGTCATTATGTACACGCTTATGTGGGCACGTAGCCGAGTGGGTAGAACGTTCGCTTTTCGACGAGGACCGATTTGTCAGGAAGGTGACGTCCTGGTGTTCTCGGTATGAAGGAGGCGATCCTAGCGTGTGGCACCTTTGGAAAGTGCTTGACACAGGCCTTGTGAGTGAAACCGATGGTCAAGTTAGCATGAAGAAACATGTCATCGTGACTGAGGATTTGAGCGTGCTTGTCTTGTTCAGACTGTTGATCGCGCTAGATAAACGCTCTATCCCAGAAATTGTCATAAAGAAAATCTATAGTATAAACCATGGGTGTGCTCCTTGGGTGTTGAACAGATACAAATACGGGCGTCTGCAATGGGATTAGATAGCCACCCTAGTAGAAGGGCATCTTCGGATACGAGTGGCCAGGGTTCATGTATACATTGATTGCATATTTGTGTATGCTTGATTAAGGATTGGTTTGTATATAACATTTATTTTACATTATTCGGACTATTTTCCTGATCTTTGTCGCCATAATTATGAAAACAACATTTCGACCGTTGTACGCTCTGGCCTTCTTCAGGTGGTTGGAATGTTGACCTGAACCCTTTAATTTGCTCACTGGGGTAGACTGTTTTCGTTCCACGTGCCATGTTGAATTGATGTCAGTTATCAGTTATCTCCTGTTAATTCCCTCTAAAAGTTCTCCACTGCCTTAACCTTAACTTGAGGACACATGGCACAGTGGATAAAGACGTTGGTTAGACCCAGTGACAGGATCCAAAGAGTGTGAGTTCAATACCCGGTTAAGGCAGTGGAGAACTTTCAGAGGGAAATTAACAGGTGATAACTGACATCTATTAAACATGGCACGTGGAACTAGAACAGTCTACCTTAGTCAGCGAAATGAAGGCTTCAGTTCGACATTCCAACAACCTAAAGAAGGTACAACGGCCGAAACGTTGTAATAAATATGGCGACAAAGATGAGGACAATAGTCGAATAATGTAAAATAGATATAAGACTTCATCTAAAAGAAATATCAACAGATGGTTTGTATATATTTTTTTGATTTTGTATGCGTGATTGTGTGTATTTTGTATTTTCATAAGAGTGTCTATGTGAACGTCATTATGTGTGTATGTGTTTTAGAATCACTAAAAGCAACCGCCCGGCCATTTAGAGAAAAAATGGATATTTAGAGACAAAACATTATTCATAGAAAGACGTAAAAGCATGCAAGCAAACAGATAGATAGATAGATAGATAGATAGATAGATAGATAGATAGATAGATAGATAGATAGATGCAACATATGTGACTATCTTATTCGCTGAATACCCACAGAGGTGAAGAGACAGGTAAATAGAATATAAATAAAGATAAAAACTGCGAGCCAAACGTAAATAAAAAAAAAACAATTCTTATCCTCATAAAGTACAGTGAAGGCTACGGTCAAACCTACTTCCATCATTTGACTCGACTGTCAAATTCTTGTTTTAAAATGGCCATTCTCCTGCTAAATGAACAAATAAAGACAAACTGGAAAGGGTGAACTGGCAGATTTGAAAGAAAGTCGGAATAGAGGTGAGCATGTAATTGTGAAGGAATGAGAGAGGAAGAGAACATAAAAGGAGGAACATGAAAGGAGAAAAAAAATGACAAAGAAAACGAAAGAAAGAATTAGGAAATCGTGGAGATGACGTAGAAGGGACAAGAGTTGGGCGTTTCCATCTGGAAACATCCCACTTGGAATAACATAGAGGGGTTCGAACTGTCATGGCCGCCGGGCTGTCAAGGATCTTGAAATCCAGAAATCTCATGAGATGTCGCCCCTGTCAAAGTCAGATACATTGCTCGCATGATGGTGGGCAGAATTGCATGGGAATAAATATTTTAAAGAATGTTTTATTTTACAGCACACATACGCACAGACACAGACTCTCTCTCTCTCTCTCTCTCTCTCTCTCTCTCTATATATATATATATATATATATATATATATATATATATATATATATATATTCACTCTCCTCCCTCGCTCTTTTAAATAATACATACTCATATAATTATATATTTCTAAAACCAAACACATACTCACAAACACACATGGTTTTGATAATTCATTTGTTTTATAAGGGTTATCATTCTATTTCAGGATATTTAAAGCCGGAATATATTTTTGGCTTGTAAGAATTTTTTCGAGATAATAAACATTTTCTTTATACAATTTATACAATACAACTGCAAAGCCGAGATTGATTCATAGCATACCTAAGGGTACTTAACCGTGTGTAAATGTAACAAAGACGAATGGAATTTGAACTCTGCTCTCTATTTTCGGATTCCCAGCCGTTATCCATTACTTCACACGCACACTCTGGCTTTTAACACCTCGTATTCCCGAGCGGTCACCCGTCTAGATATTGACAAGGCACGATGTTGTTGAACTTCGGTGATTGGAGAGAACTAGTCTTTCAGCGTCATAAGGCCGTTGATAGATACATGCATTAAAACACATACTCGTCTGCAGTTGTCCTTGCTTCGCATATTGCTGACATATTTGGTCTGATGTTCCTGATATATATTTAGAGATTCTTGATAAAATAAAAAGAAGAAACTGCAATATTATTGGCCCTGACATGGCATTGCGGTTTCAGTTCCTTTCCACCCGCCGTAACGTAGCTTTCCTGTGCCTTTTGTATAAATACTTTCACGGCAATTGTCCTGATTAACTTTCCGCTATGATGTCTCGACTTTATGAATTTGAGTGCAGTGCTAGATTGGCGGTAAGGTCTCATCATTTGACAATTAAAATGAATAAATGTAACCGTAATTTCTATGTTAACATTATTGCACTTCTCGCTTGTGAGGCTCTCTTTCGGCTTCTTCCTTCCCAGTCAACATTTATCTTCAAAAAATCAAATGCAATGTTAATCGTTATCTTCTGTCTTAATTCTTGTTCTTTTATTACTCTCTCTCCTTAATAGTAATTTTTCTCGTATTCTGTAACACCCAGTAACTCCTTGCTTCTTAGGGGCTTTATTGTCTTGCTTCGGGCGAAATGGTTAAAAAAATGCATTTATACGTACACACCAAGAAGAATTGTTCATTAATATTATCTTATTACTACATAAAACTCTGAACTTTGTATCGTGTGTGTTTGTCAGAAGTCATATATAGAGACAGGCGAAAAGAAAGGTATAAATAAGTCATATATAGAGAGTTGCGAAAAGAAAGATATAAATTTATGATCGTGTAGGAAGTGAGCGATGGAACCAATTTTCTTACGAGAAAGTGTATAAAACACGAAATCCTGCACAAAATACTATACGCACATCATGGTCCACGTCACTCACGCTTGTGAACTTCAAGATCTCATGCTAAAAGCGACAGCGATGACAAACTTCAAAGACACCGATTCAGACTATGGCAACACCGTCAACAGTAAGAAACAAAGTCTATCTCTTGTATCCTCATTACTATGAACCACATACGTCTTAACTTTTCGCACTTACACACACATATATTAGGTTGGTGCAAAAATAATGACGTAATAATGTCGTTTTTTTTGACGTGAAAAGTACGTCAAAAACGACATTATTATAATTTTTGCACCAACCTAATTTCTTTATTCATTGTTTCTCACATACGTAAACAAAGAGAATTTTTATATTTTATTTCAGAATTCTATTAACCCAAACAAAAAGACATTGCCTTCAATTTATGACCAATTGCTTGTATTCTTGTCGTTATATTAAATTAATATTCATTTTGTTGAAACTATGTTGTCTTCTTTACTGAATTTTATCTTTCAATGTCTATTATGTCTGATCAGGAGCCGTTCTAATGTTCGAATGTTTGCTTTAATTTCTGGTGAAAATAAAGACAAAAATTGTCCAACATTTGGATATATTTTTTATTAATTTGTTCCTAAGGTTTCGGCTTAAACAACATTTCTTAGAAAAACTTAGCCATGTACATAATATTAGACAGATTAATTGATAACACATTAATACTCACGCATACACACAGTAAAAAGAACCTTCAGATATTGGAGGCCATCTACATTAAAAAGAAAGCAAGCCACACTCAACAAAATTATATTTCAAACTAGTCACAACACATTACATTGCATCAACACTTTGGTTTTAGTTGTAATACTTCGCTCTATTGCGTGGTATGACGTCATAGAACCGTATATGGAAGTTAAAATCTGCGACTGCTATTCCGTGGCGTTTACCGTTGCATAGCAACCTTCTATGTCAAAATAACAATATATCATCTTTGACGGGAGATATCTTTGTTTCATTTCTGTATATCCACTCTGAGGTTGGCCCGTGTGAGCTGAAAGCTTAGGCCCAAATAAATAAATAAATTTCCAAATGTTGTACAATTTTCGTCTTTATTTTCAAAAGAATTTAAAGCAAACATTCGAGCATTAGAATGGCTCATGATCAGACAAAATATACACTCATGTTGTTATATTTTAATAATAAGTATATATATATATATATATATATATGGTATAAATGACAATTATATGGGAAAAAAATCTTATATTTTGCCGACGCGTTTCGTCTTCCGACTTTTTCAAGGCAAAAATGAAATCGAAATGCCTTGAAAAAGTCGGAAACGCGTCGGCAAAATCTAAGATTTTTTTTCCAGTTGTGATTTTATACCAATCTGTATTATCCACAGAATTGATCTGCGAATTTAACTATAACAATATATATATATATAATTATTATTAAATATAACAGGCAATATGAATGATGAAAATTTCTCAGACTAACACACTTCACTAAGTCTACGCAAACATCAGAATTTTGTTTTGGAATACCATTTTTGTGGGTCCGTTAACTTTTCAGCGCCCACTTCTATATTAGAGGATGTGAAAACGAGTTCACAGAAACGGTCAGATTAGAAAAATATCTACCTAAATATCGGTGTTTCCTTTTTCTCTAGATCGGTCTTTTTTCTGTTAGCTTTTTTATGATTAGAAAATGTGTGATGCCTGCAAAACTATCCGCCTTTCCTCTTTAATTCCACCGTTGTTGTAGTGGAAAGCAGGATGGCGAAAAAGTGCACGAAAGAAGAATAAAAAAAAAATAAAAGCCAAATAAATAAAGCAAAATGAATACAACCACAACAGCTGCACATTGTTCGTTGACTGATCCATCAGCGGTGAACAGTGCTTGAAATGGGTGGCGAGGAAAGAAACATGTCGCTGCTGAGAACGTGGAAAATGCGCTGAGCTTGTCCAATAAGGCGCACAGCGGTATTGACTGGGCAGCATACACGTGAGTGAACTTGAGTCTCAGAAAAACATGCAACGGGAAATCAAAAGAGATGGAAAACGACCACCTGCATTACACCACGTCACACACGGGACCTGGTATGGAAACAGCATAACTCAAATGACGGCACCCGTAAGAAACAAGAAAAAAAAAAAAACTTGAAAAACATATTCAGAATTCCTATTTTTGAAGAAACTCTTTTGTAAGGAAATACTTTCAGTAATTCTCGTGTGAACTACGAGACTGCGATGAAAAGTTCTCAGCTTGGCTAAATAGTAATTAAAAAAACAAAAAAAGATGTTTGGACATCTTTGATATATTAGTTCAGGACTGAACACCTTCGTCTATCATAGCTCAGTTTTCTTCTTCTTCTTCTTCTTCTTCTTCTTCTTTTGCTATGTGCCTTGTCATTCAGGACGTAGAGAATCATGGCTCTCCACAAATTCTCTTGTGGCTCTTACCAGTTGTTCTTTCTTTTGCTAAAGCTGTCGACAACGTTCCACAATCCATTTACACAAGCTCACCACCAAAATAGCTCACTGCCTTCCCCTATCTCTCTGGCGGTCAACATGCCCTGTGAGGATTACGTTTTCTAGGCCCTTTTTCTTCATTATGTGTGCAAGGAATTTCATTTGTCTTTTGATGATTTTGAATAAAAGTGTCTTTGAGTTTTCATTTCCTTTGAGACTTCCTTTTTAATTACTCGCTTTGTCCATGGAATTTTCTGCATCCTTCTGGAGAACAGCATTTCTACTGCTTCTAGATTCTTTCCCGTCCTTGAAGAGATTTTCTAGCATTCACAGCCATATATGAGAGTGGGTATCACGTAGAACTGCGGAACTTATTTCTTTGTTTCTAATGATGTTTTTTTTTCCGTTTTTCAGCATCATGGATTGCCTCTTTCGCTGGACCAATGCTTGTTCGGATTTCAGTGTCACATCCTAGGTTAAAATATTTCTGAACGTCGTATTACCGTGGGATTCCTTGTGTATTATTTTCTGTAGTTATACTATTGTTAGTAATCATCATCTTTTAGTTATTTTAGCTTCTCTTGCATGAAAACTTTATTGCCAAATAGTTCGGCTTTGGACGGCCCTATTCTCTTAGGTATCATGAAACGATTGAAGTATCTCTTGGTTTCCGCCCTCTCGTGACCGAGGCTGCTGATCTGTTCTTCTGATCGCATTGCGAGTGGCTGTTAGTGGTCTGGAAATGTGTTAGCTATTAGTGATGGGAATTTCTCATATAATGGATAACTCTAAGCCAGAAAAATAATAGAATGATAAATTACAGGGAAATACATCTAGATTTCATTTTAAGAAAAGTAAAAAAAATTAAGATGATTTTCGCTGTATCCCTCGTTATTGGTTAGAGTTCAGAAGAAACCAATAAAGAAGAATGATGAAATTTGTGAAAGAATCGAAAGAAACCAAAGACAAGTGAGAATACTGATTAAAATGCACGAGTATTGAAGGACAGGTTGTCACTAGATCTACCCTGACAGATATGATAGAGATAAAAGTAATAATCGTAATCAGATTTAACCGTCTCATAAATATGGAAAGTGGTGAAAGCAGAGCGACCTGAAGAAGAGAAACAGCTACACAAATGGATAAGAAAGCAATAGTACCTGAATAGATGAAGAGAGTAATATCGACTATGATTTTAAAAGTAACAACAGACCGATAACATGTCTACATATGATACGGAAAATTTTAACGCTGCTGAATAAAAACTTATTACTTCTCAGATATCATTATTTTTTCCAGGGGAGTAGAAATAATGCCGAAATGTGTTTTGGAAACAGTGAATATTAAACCAACTAAAATATAAAGAATTTACTCAAAATATGCAATAATCAAATATAATCAATGCAATATACCCGACGTAAAAGAGGATAAGAACGGATCAGAGAATGGAAAAGACAGCCACTATGAATAGTAATACAAGAAAGAGAAAGAATATTATAAAGGGTTTACGTTTTCATCTTTCTCTCATAAGAGAGAGAACGAACGACGAATTAAAAGACTAAAATAAAGTGGAGGCGATGAGGATAATTAACACACACAGACACACACACAACACACACACACACACATATATATATATATATATATGTCAAAGTATATAATTGGTATATACGGAATGAATTCCAATAACCAACAATTACTATTCTTAAAAGAGTGCTCAATACAAAGTAGAGCAGATATAATTATTTTTATAAAAAAAATTATAACATAAGTATGTTATACTTATGTTATAATTTTTTTTTATAATATATATATATATATATATATATATATATATATATATATTATCATTTGCTCAGTTCTTCATTGAGCTATCTCTTGATCTATATCCTCTTTTGAATTATCCACACACACACACACACACACACACACACACACACATATATATATATATATATATATATATATATATATATATATATATATATATATACTCCGTTTGTAAATAATACGTGAATCCTAATACTATAAAATATTATTACTGATAATAAAAGATCTCAATGTATTTATTATAACAAAGCATATAAATTACATAGATCAAATATTCAAAGATACCTCATTCGAATAGCAATTGAGACCCACAAGATTGTGTGTCGAAAGAGCTATTCGAATGAGGCACTTTGGGAAATTTATTCTATCTATCTATTCTATCTATCTATCTATATCTATATATATATATATATATATATATATATATATATATATATAGATAGATAGATAGATAGATAGATAGATAGATAGAGCGGGGAGAGACAGACAATACGAGTAAAAGATTTGTCACTTAGCTAATGCAAGTTGGGATACGAAAGTCGTTCAAAACGTTCTAACCACACCCAGAAAGAAGGCCCCTAGCTGAACATATTTAGTGTAGTAACGCATTACAAATTGTTATGAAACTAGAAAAAAACTAATTCAGATCTCTCTCTTAATTTCTGTGAAGGTGATGCCAATACAAATGTGTGAGGTGTGAGACAAGTCGGAAAATGGCCACAACACAGGCCCGCATAATAATAATGTATCTGCAAAAAAGAAATGTATGACTCAAAAGAAATCCATGTTAACATGATACAGTCAGTTACTTGGGACTCCATTCATATACAATTAGTAGAAGCTGCGGAATTCAAGCAGGGCAAGGGGGCAGCACTGAAGATGGCTCTCGTTTGATGTCGTCCAAAACCGCAATCACTGATGAACAAGTTGATGCCATTCACCAGATTTTTTCTTGGGGGGTTGACGGAAATCTTACTGTCGAGAAATGAGTCCATAAGTATTAGTTATGATTCACTCCAAACTGTTTTAATTGAGATCTTGAGGATGAGCAATATGTCTGCAAGATGGCTCCCAAGAATGCTATCCCCAGAGCATAAACTGAAAAGGGTTGACCTTTCCAGGACACTTCTGACTCCATTCCAGGCTGACGCAGGTAATTTCTACCGCAAATTAGTAATTCAACTTGGGTTCGCTATTTGGCACCTGAATCAAAGATTCAAAGCAAACTGTGGAAACACTCTGGTTTTCCACGCCCGAAGAATTCCAAGCAGGAAACATCTGTTGGCAAATGTGATGACTGCTGTTTTTTTATTTTGAATGCGGAATCATGATAGTCTGGAAAACGGAAGACATATATATATATATATATATATATATATATATATATATATATATATATATATATATACAGGTAATAGTAATATTAATGAGCAGTACTATACATCAGAATTAAGACAAGTGAAAGAAGCAATCGAGTCGAGACGCAGAGGAAATCTAAGGGAAGGATAATGTTGCAGTAGCTAAAGCATCCAACTGCTTTGACTTGATACTCCATCCTCCTTATTCACCAGACATAGCTCCATCTGACTTCTTCCTGTTTCCTAAATTCAAATCTCACCTGCGTGGTCACCGTTTTGAAAACAAGATGAGGTCATATGTATTGTGGAGGTGATTTTGGAGGACCAAGACGCTATCTTCTTCCGTGATGGGATTGCAATGTGTAAGTGTTATGGGATATTACCCATAATAATAATAATGGACTAATCGATAATAAATACTGCGCCTCAGGAGTAGGCAAGGAGTCAGTATTTCAAAGGGAGTCAGTAGTTCAAGTCGAGTCAAGAGACGAGGCAGTCTGAAACAGACTGCAAGACATTGGAATAGTGATACTGGTCGGGGCGACATTGTTCTCTCTACTAAACCTGATTGTTCGTACTAACACTTTCTACTTCTCTGTATATATTCCTGTTTGTAATTATCTGTGTTATTCCATACCTGTGTTCGAGTTCTTCTTTATTGGTTCTACCTTGGACTATCACCCGGGGTACAAGGAACCGGACCATAACAGTAAACCTCGTTGAACCAAGTGCATTGGTGTGAAGGGGACTATATTGTCTTGTTTCTGCAAATCCTTCTGAGTGAGTTCGAAGATCTTTTTAACGACCCTCGTCCGTTGAGAAAGTCATTTTTTTAATAACTGGATGATAATTTGATAATGGAAGCAAATTAAAGAATGAGAACTTAATATAACAAAACACTTTCCGAGATCAAAATAAAAGATATTCTTCTTAAACTGCAGAAGAGAAGAATCAAACATTCGAGACCAAAATGAAAAACAACATCGGTTGAAATTATTATTCATCACACCAATGTTACAGTTCAACTATATCATTAGAAAATATAATGGGAGATATATTTTTACAAATGACGTGTAAAACCGAACATCCTAATACATAAGGATATTCTCAAGAGATTGGAAAAAAATGATCAGAAAATTGGCGATACTAATACAACTCGTCTGAATCTTCTTTTCAGTTAAGCATCATAATGGATTTTTGGAATCGAGCACTGTGTTATGTTGCTCATGGACAATGGGAAAAATCTTAACAAAACAACAGGAGTTCTTAAAAAGGGGATAATCTCGCAAATATGAATTCCAGGCTTTCGAGAGGAAATCTTTTAATTTTTCTTGCTTTTTACTTACAGGATTTGGTATCCATCATGGCTGTCAAAAAAGAGGGTATGGGGAAACATATTTCTTATAGATTCACCGTGACCTTTAATTGAATTATTTCTTTATGAAATTAACATTATCCCGAAATTCTATTGAACTTTATGTTTATTTAGATACACTTAAATTTATTTTTTTAAAGTATTTATGAATTAAAACAAATTAATGTTCATGTATTGAAGTATAAACATTTCCTATTGCTATTAAATTAGTAAAAAAAAAAATCCATAAACTAATCCATGCAAATATATATACCGGTTGCCACCCAATGCTACAAAATTCAATCTATCCTATTTTTTAGCCATACATAACTAGAGGAGAGAAGATTTAGATTCATACAGGATGCACGTAAGTGAGTGTAATGAACTCGACTTCGAACTCAGATCTCCGATTCCTCAAATCAAGCCGCAATCCATTGTACCGCCGTGACTCTTATGTTTACGTACTACTATGAAAAACAATATAGATATACATTAATATATGTATATTATTTGGAATGCACCTTTTCATTAGGACAATCTAGTCATTCTGATATATGGTGAAGAGGTTGCATCGAGCGAAAACAATTATAAACCATTGCACTAGAAGGACATGCTGGAAAGTATTAGAATGTTCAATAGGAAGGAAATTTATAAATGCCTTCCATATTCTTGAAGAGGATATGATCAGGAAGACATGAAAAAATAGTCAAGTATAGTGATTTTCCAAGCATAGCTTGGATGTGGCACAAGGCCGAAAGTAAGGAGCACCCAGTGAGGATCGAACACACTACTCAGCCGTAATTATTCTAGTGAGACAAGCTTGCTAACCATTACAATACCTCGAGGTGCCCAAATGATTTTCTAAGCGCTGCTTAGATGTGGCACAAGGCTGGAAATATGGAGCACCCAGTGAGGATCGAATTCACTACTTAGTCTTAATATGTTCTAGCGAGACAAGCTTGCTAACCATTACACCACGCCGAGGTGCCCCACCCCCCAATAGTCAAGTATGTCTTAGACGAAGAGAAATAGCAGTGATTGTATTCTACAGTAGAAATCCGATCATATGATTAAATAACTGTTCGGTATCTGCTGTGAGACTCTTAGAACCCGTGTTATATTGAACAAAGGATGAACTAATAATGCGTATCTGAAAGCAACACAGCTGACAACAATGGATAATGCACTATAACCTAAAAAAGATATTGGAAAACTATATAAAAGAGCGAAAATCGCCCAGTTTGTTCCTACATAAGCCAAAAAGGAATGAAAGCAAAAAAAGAAATATGCCTGAATTTAAAAAGAGGTACACTGACAAAGAAGTCTGAACATTTGAATCAGAAAATAAAGCAAATAATTCTACAAGTGTTTGTCCAAAGAAATTAAAGGAAACACATGGATATTGTAACGAACGAAAAAATAGAAAAATTAAAACTAAATATCATACCCAAAATATATAGAGAAAAAAAACTGTTATAAAAGAGAGAGGGTAGAGAGAGAGAGAGAGAGAGATAGAGAGAGAGAGAGACAGAGAGAGAGAGAGAGAGAGATTTACAAAATATCAGTTGAAACGAGGTAAGAAGAACACAAGAATATATAGTTTCATATAAAACAATAGAAAATAAAATGTATGTAGTCCGTGTAGAGGTAGAGAAGAGAGAATTATATATATATATATATATATATATATATATATATATATATAAAGACTTTTTATGTATATACGTTCTTTTTTATAGATACAAATATGTAAGTAAATGCTCTGTTTATAATAAACAGTATTAACAACATTTACCGGCCTGAATATTCGAGAAATTGTCATAGAAAATATGCATTATTTGTTTACATTTAGATACGCATCGAGCAGAGATGAATGTATGTGAGAAAATCATGGAAAATTGTAGTTTAAAAACAGTAAAATCGACCTTGCTAACCGAAACGATCCTCTGTCACAAAATCGGTAAAAGCACGTCAGGCTATATGAGGGTTCCGTTTAAGATACAGGTTCGATTCCTGTCAGAGGACGCATATTTTCTATGACAATTTCTTCAGGCCAGTAAATGTGGTTAATACTGTTTATTATAAACAGAGCATTTACTTAAATATTTTTATCCATAAAAAAAAAAGAAAGAAACGTATAAAACATAAAAAATGTCTTAAAAATAATTGTCGGACTTTGTCTATTTCATAATGCGTGACAATATATATATATATATATATATATATATATATATATATATATATGAATTAAATAAATAAATAGATACAAAAATTCATACTCGCACGTATATAAATTTGCAAATAGTATTTTAATTTTTGGCGTCAACAAAACAGTGATCAGTGTAGTAATACACGGCCATAAACTATATATTAATAAATATGCATTACCTTGCGTCAGAATTAAGCTAATATCTATATTTATTAATATATATATATATATATATATATATATATATATATATATATATATATAATATATATATATATATAGATAGATAGATAGATAGATAGATAGATAGATAGATGAATAGATAAAAAATACACTATTACCTAAAAAGATATTGGAAAAACCCTACCCACTACCAAAACGTAGCAATAACTGATACATTAAAATATGGACATATTGAACACCCAGACACCCCCTGTCAGCAAAATAGATTTATCTGTAACCTTGGAAACATGAATTTTGTTTTTAGCTGTGTATTTAAAACCCAGTAATTTTAAAAGTTACTCCAAAAATTCGCTTGAGGATGAAATGGAACTAATGTCTTCAATTTAATTACAAAATTAAATTCAGGGCTTTTAGCTTCCATTTTTGAAACATAGTTAGAACTGTGTAGCGAAAAAAAACCATATTTTGAATCAATTAATTTTTATATATATATATATATATATATATATATATATATATATATATATATATATATAAAATGCAGAAAATTTCAGCAGAAAAGCGGAAAGAGTAAGTACAAATATATAGACATGACTAGATAGGTAATGTTATTTACTTGAAACTGTGCGAAATCTTTGGTATATGCATAAACCATAATTTTTCGTCGATAATGAAACGCAGAAATTCACTGTGTCTTTAAGATTAAAACGGATCACCCAATCTAGATAAGAAGGAATCATTGCGAAGAAGGCGATAACGAATATCATGACCTTGTAACGCAGCACACTAAAAGAGAAAAATAAATCAAAGAGCTTGGTAAAAATCTTGACCAACCTAAAAGATCTGAAGTTACGATGAAACACGGCGAATACATTTTGGGTAAATCGTTGTTGGAATGCTGGGAATGATCTCGAAAATCATTTTGAAAAAGGCCAGAGGAATTGAAAAAAACCACTGGAAGAATTGTGACCTACTGACGGCGGGTAGAATATTGACTAGATTGCTACAATGCTGAAATAGTTGCTGTCTCTTTATCTTCTCTGTAAATTCAAAAGTTATTACTGCTCCGACAATTGAACGTATAATAATAATAATAATAATAATAATAATAATAATAAATGATCAAAAAGCTATCAAAATACAAGGACCTTAAAATCGAAATCTCAAAAATGTGGCACATAGGAAAATCAGCAATCCCTCTTGTACTTGGAGCCCTTGGATTGATTGGCAAATATTCCAGTAGACTAATTGAAGGGATTCCTGGAAGCCCATGCCTTAAAGAAATACAAAAAAATTGTTCTCACAAGTACAGCCCACATCTTACGAAGGGATTTATCTATGTAAAATGTGTGTATCTGTGTGTGTGTGTGTGTGTGTGTGTGTGTGTGTGTGTGTGTGTGTGTGTGTGTTTTCTAATTGGTCAGTGGAAAATGTCATGATGCCATTTCTAACCTTAGGCCTCTGGTTGGGACCCGGAAAGAAATGTGTTTACACCCAAAATCAAAGCAAATAAAATAATAATAATAATAATAATAATAATGATGATGATGATGATGATTGAATCGTCTCTGATCTCCTGCATTTAAATCTATTTCTCATCTTTTTTATGCGAACCATGAACTATAATATCCAGTTATATAAACATCAAGAGAGATAACATACAGACAAATAAAATATGTGATCTACACAGAGCTAGATTAGACAAATTCTACTGTAGAATTTCTCTAATCTAGCTCTAGCGAATGCAGCAAATAGGAGAAGAAATTATACAAAAATAGGCATGACTGGATAAGAAAGTTGATTTACTAGGAACTGTGCAAGCGATAAATATCTTTTTAAAAACATTTCGGGTTCATCGAAGTGAATAACCTCGTTTGAACAAAGTGTTCGGAAGCAGTCGATGGTTCTGCTAAAACGAAGTCACAATCAGGCAAACTTACATCTAAGTTTACCTGATTTGTTCAACTATTGATCACAACCGTTTATGTTCTCTGTCCTAGAAATTCTAACTGACGACTGCTTAGCATAGCTGTAGTATAAATCACAGGTTGTGTACTTTGAAGAAATAAAAATTTTGCTGATCATGCGTCTGTTGATAATAGTCTATATGTCTGTCTGTATGTCTGAGAGACTCCCGATGATTAAATAACGGGTTCCAGTCGAAATCTCCTTAAGGTGAACTGGATCGAATGACACCGAAACAATGTCGGAAGGCAAACCAGCAGAAATATCATGATAATAAAAAAACGATAATGAGAGCATAAATGAAATAAAGAAATGCTCTGCGATCAGACGACATATTGTCCAAAATTATGCCTGGTTTATTAAATAAATATATGTTATATACCGTACCTATGATCTCAAATGGATATGTCTCAATCTAAATAAATACGTTCGACACTATTGTAAATGGCGGTAATATGATATCTAAGTTGTGCACCACTAGCAGTTGTATACCTACTTCACGCCGCTGGCGAGTATTGCATTTTGTTGATGTTATAAAGATTACTATTTCATTTGCAAATTCCGTTTTGGTTATTTCTCATTCAGTAATACTTTCTAGGTTACAACAATTACTTAGATAGATAGATAGATAGATAGATAGATAGATAGATAGAGAGAGAGAGAGAGAGAGAGAGAGAAAGCGTATTAGATAGATGCAGAGATAGATACATAATAAAGAATGTTACTGTTATATACCATACCAATGAACACAAATGTGTATGTTCCAATCAACCTAAATAAGTTGACAGTATTGTAAGTGGGAATAATATGCAGTATAAGTAGTCCACCACTAGCAGTGGTTTACCTATTTCACGCCGCTGGCGAGTATTGTATTTTGTTGATGTTATAAATATTACCATTTCATTTGCAAATTCCGTTTTGGTTATTTCTCATTCAGTAACACTTTCTAGGTTACAACAATTACTTAGATAGATAGATAGATAGATAGATAGATAGATAGATAGATAGATAGATAGATAGATACAGATATAGATACATAATAAAGAATGTTACTATTATATACCGTACCTATGAACACTAATGAGTATGTCCCAATCTTCATAAATATGTTGACACTATTGTAAGTTGGGATAATATGTTGTATAAGTAGTCCACCACTAGCAGTGGTTTACCTACTTCATGCCGCTGTGAGTATTGTATTTTGTTGATGTTATAAAGATTAGCACTTCATTTCCATCCTCCGTTTTGGTTATTTCTCATTTAGGTTGCAACAATATGAAAGATAAATTTTCCAAGACCTCCGTCCTCATTATGTGTCCTAGGAATTTTAGTTGTCTTTTCCTGATTCTGAGTGGAAGTGTCTTTTCTGTTGCCATTTTCTTTAAGCCTTCCTTGCTGCATACTAGTTCCGTCTATGAAGTTTTCGGTATCCTTCATTTCTATTGTCACTTGTTTTATTGTCATCCGTGGTGAAATTATCCAGCATTCACTATCATATAAGAGGATGAAAAAAAAAAAAGGAATTCCGCACTCTTTTCTATTTTGTTTTAATAATGTTCACCCAATATAAGGCCCACGAGACACTCAAGGTAGATGTTTAGTCTGTAGCATTGTATGAGAGAAAGAAAGGACAACAACTGAACTTATTAGTGGTATGTAGGAAAGAACCCGGATAAATCAAGACTTGAAGAGGTCAGGATGTTAGAAGTATAGTGTAGAAATCACCGGAAATCCAGTCCTAAATAGGAAACAAGGAATAAACTTAAAATACTAGTTAAAAGATAAGGGAGGAGTGTGAACCGGACGTTAATGAACTGTTTTTGTTTCTCAGCAAATTTTTTTTTTTTTAGATTTGAGGATGCGTTTTTCATCAGTTCAATCAATTTTCGGGTCTGTGTGTCGCAGTATCCATCCCCTGTTAAAACACTTCCTGGATATTTAAATTTTTTGGCACCTGCTGGATGTTGATATCTTCAATTTGTAACTGGTATATATTTCTCTTAATGGTGCCCATGATTTCTCGCTTGTAAATGTTGCCAAAATCATTCTTTGGAAGTATGTGTGAGATTTGAGGTTTTCAATTGGAAAAAGAAAAGGTACAAACATAAACAAGAGAAAATTTTCATCCGAAACATCCAATGTTTTATACGATTTTCAATACTAACAGATAGGAAATTTTAGCACAAGACAGACGTATTGATAAACGGATAAACAATATATTCAACTATAACCCATTGAACTCAGAACGCATTACGCTATGGAAGATCACAATCATACCAGTTGTAATTTGTACACATGGTATGGTGATTGATAGAATGGTGACATTCATAAAGAGAACTGGTGTTGTTTGCGCAGTGGGATAGGACAGTCAATGCTGGTTCCTCAGGGAAACCTCTTCAGAACTTAAAGAAATGGTATGTTTCTTAAAGCTGCTAGTTTTCTAACTCCATCCGCTTATTAAGGATCTGTGAATATACGAAAGTTTTATACTTGGTGAATAAAACCAACGCTTTCTTAACCGAAATTCCCAAGCACATATATTGAAAAATTATGTTAAACCGAAATGAAGATTCTGGGATAAATATCCAGAAACAATTTACAATCTTGTATCAGTTTACATGGTATTATCACAGACTCTGTATAAAACTTGATATGCCAAAGTGGCCCAATATCTTCACTGGAAAAACCTTCAACATTTACGGCAAGAAAACTGAAAGAAACTGGTATGAACAAGACCCAAACCCGGTTAAAGACATAGGATCTTAACAGTTTTAGGGGATATTACAATGCAGACAGACAGAAATATTCAAATCTAATAGCCCGGACATCGTGGTCAAAGAACAAAAAAGCAGAATGTGCATTTTTACTCTGATGGATATTTCTTGCAACCGGTAAAGTATCTTTGAAAATCTAAAAAGAACTATCAAAATACAAGGATCTTGAAGTGAAGATTTCAAAAATGTGGCACATAAGGACATCAACAATTCCAGTTGTAGTTGGAACCCTCGGATCGATTGGAAAATGTTCTTATAGACTCATTGAGGGGAATACTAGTAGCCCATGCCTTAAAGAAATAAAAATTGTACAAAACAGCTCACACCTCACGAAGATCTGTAACTATGTAAAATGTGTGTAGTCTCAGGTTGCCTTTTTTAAAATAATTCATTGAAAATGTCATGATGCACTTTTGACCTTAGGTCGCTGCTAAGGACCCACAAGGAAATGGACAAACAACAGAAAACAAAGGAAATAATAATAATAATAATAATAATAATAATTATTATTATTATTATTATTATTATTATTATTATTATTATTATATGTAGATTAATTCTATCTACAAAAATGATCGTTAAAACATAAAATCTACTACTCTCCCCGTCTCAGCTTGTGTGCATATTGATGTTGTTTTACTTATCTTTCTGTAGAAACGACCTCGACAGACAAAAACTTGGTAGTTCAAAGCTATCAAACCTGCTGCTCACATAGCAATTGCCTCGTTAGCCCTCTAAATTAAAATCTAAATGAATCGTTACCTCTCTAAATTAAAATCTAAATGAATTGTTATCCCTCTAAATTGAAATCTAAAAAAAACTCGGTATCTCTCTAAATTAAAATCTAAATGACTCTCATCCCTCTAAATTGAAGTCTAAATGACTCATTATCCTTCTAAATTAAAGTCTAAATGACTCGATATCCGCCTAAATTAAATTCTAGATGACTCCTTACACCATTAAATTAAAATCTAAAGTAGTCCATATTCATCTAAATTTAGATCTAAATGAATTGTTATCCATCTAAATTAAGATCTAAATGACTTGTTACCTCTCTACATTAAAGTCTAAATGACACATTATCCCTCTAAACTAAAATCTAAATGACTCGTTATCCCTCTTAATTAAAGTCTAAATGACTCGATATCCCGCAAATTAAATTCTAAATGACTCCTTACACCATTAAATTAAAATCTAAATGACTCATTATCCCTCTAAATTGAAGTCTAAATGACTGGTTATCCCTCTAAATTGAAGTCTAAATGACTCGATATCCCACAAATTAAATTCTAAATGACTCCTTACATCATTAAATTAAAATCTAAATGACTCGTTATTCCTCTAAATTAAAATGTAAGTGACCTTTTATCCACCAAAATTAAAAAATAAATGAACGAAATCCAATCCAATAAAGTGTAAACCTTGTACAAACTAAATCGTCTTAACGCTTTGATTTTCCCTCTTTCTTTTCTTCAGTTTCTATTCAGGATGTTTGATCCTTTTTCGTATGTATTCATTTTTTATCGTTTTTTCCCCATATTCTTCATTTCCTTTTCTTTTCCTTCCTTTTATCGACTGTATTAAACGAACATTATTTCTTCTTTAAATCCTACCACAACACTATTATTCTCTTTTACCTCATCTTGGACTCTATATCTATCTTTGTCGTTTTATATTTCTCCACACCTAACTTCAAAATAGCCGCTCCCATATGAAAATAAGGTAGATTCATTTCGGCAATTAGATTTCTCGTTCCACGGTGTTATTGTACATCTCATTCAGCCAATAATGAATTAATAATTGCCAGGTTTTCAGGTGTGCCGTTCACGATTTCAGTCCTTACATTGTTTTCGCACACTTATGTTTGCTTCTGTATTGTAGCCAACTCCATGAATGTGTATGTACGCGCACGCGCGTGTATATGTGTGCGTGGGTGTGTTTGTGTGGGTGCGTATGTAGGTGCAGCAATATAACCTTGGCTGTTCATCCGTTGGCATATTATCTTAAGCCACCTGAGAAAAGACAAAATGCATGTGTTTACTTTTGTTGTCTATTTGCAGTATCTCGGCCTCAAAGATTTATTTGTATCTTGGTTGAAGATTTTCATATATATATATATATATATATATATATATATATATATATAGATAGATAGATAGATAGATAGAAAAAGAGATATAGGAGTGTTTTATTTTACAAACACGGTCAGCACATTGTGGCCGTGTTCATTGCTGATATTATTGCGTGTGGGCTTTTTTTGCTGATAATGGTTCCATTATTTTTTTATCCTTTTTTTTTACGTGTGGATGAGGATAATATATTTGGATTGCTGACAAGTATGTTGCAGATGAAGTTAGGTAGGTCTCCCTGTGTATTTAAATGACACCTAATTGAGATATCGTCAGAGAGATGTAACGTGAGGTTTCCTGCTAGGCATGTTGTAGTATGTCCAATATAATTATTCATGAATTTAGTTTCATCCTAATTCGAGAGATCTAAAACCTTCAGGATTCAGGAATCAGGGCAACACCTACTTAATTACTGCGATAGTCGAAAGCACGTGAACAAAGCAAAAAATAAACTTCAGACAGTCAATTCATAATTTCAGCCACCATATGCAAAAACTGATTCGGAAACTGGAAAATATAATTAAAAAATGTTTAATATTTCGGATTGAAATTTGATAAATACTTTTAATGACAAATCCAGTTCTGATATTAGTTGTCCATAGTAAAAACGAATAAAAATGGCCATACTTTGAGTGTGACTGATTAGAGAAATTCCATGCTCACCACTCCATGTGAGTCATAGGGATGGGAGCAGAGTCATGTTGCAATACATCAGGCGCCCTTCTTGATGCAGGCATTGACCCTTATCCGGTAACTCGATGTAGGTGGTAGAATTGATTCGGAAGTTACGTGGGAAAAGAAACGTTTTAACATGGACCTCATTGCTTACAACAACTAACAAAATCACAGACGGGGTCGAATTGGTATGGATCACTACAGGAAATAACGAATACGGAAGTGATTTAATGGTATCAACTGACTTTAAACTGTACGCATTTTCAGACGCGCGTGATCTAGGTTTGGGATGTGGTAGAAAATATATCTTAGTCGAAACACTTAATATATTTTGATAATGATAAATTAATTTTGTTCTAACTTTCATTAGAATTATTTAGAAATTAATAGTGAATCTCAGTTTCAAAGTGTTACTGGCGGACATACGGATGAACAAACTTTTAAGAACAGGTATTTCTGAGAGTGGACACTATATACTCTTTAATAATTCGAATATGCATTCGTTTCATTGAAGAAACATCTGTGTATCTCACGTTTTATGTTTGTATAATACACACATGCCATCATATCGAAAATTGTTTGAACGAGCCATATGTAAATTTCATCAGAGGTTGTCTGCAGCCACTTCTTACAAATATATAATGGAATTAAATTCAGATAAAAAATAGAAAAAGAAAAAACATAAACGGTTAAAACGCATCAAATTTAGAAGTCGACTTCTTCTAGATACGTACCCAGCGAAAACAGCGCTTTGTTCGCTACGCAAAAGCCCCTAGATAGTTTTCATCCTGAAGGCCAGGATTCAGTAAAAATCATCTAAGGTATCCAACTTTAATTTAATTTTCTGGAACAAGCCCAAGTCACAGTGGGAAAGGCTTTCGCAACTGACCAAGCTTAGCCTGTCATGTGGAATGTTAAAGAATTCTGAAGTAGTCGCCATAAAAAGAAGATGCTTTTCTGACAAGTAGTTTAAAACATAAACCCTTACAATATGACGTACTTAACTTTTGAGTAAAGATTGTTTTTAAAAGATTCTTAAGGTTTCCCTTTATGAAGCGTAGAAAATGTATGTAACACCTTTTCTCCAGTTTAAATTATGATCACTTTCTATAAAAAATAAACGCTTCACTTACGTTCTTCTGATTTCTTTTGTTTTTCTTCTTCTTCTTTGTGCCGTCTTTCCTTAAGACATTGACGATCATGACTCTCAACAATGTCTTGTCCTTTGCAGCTCATAATAAATCTTGTCGATTTACAATACATTTACTCAAGCTTATTAGGATGGTTTTTAAGATTAACTGTCATTTTGGTTTTCAAAAGTGTCCGAATTTTAAGCATAAGTGCCCATTTTGTTTCCTTAAATGTCTGGATATTAAGCAGGTGTCCTTTTTGTTTCCATAGGTGAGCGGATTGTAAGCATAAGTGTCATTGTTTCCAAAGGTGTCTGGATTTTAAGCAGGTGACCTTTTTGTTTCCAAAGGTGTCCGGGTCTTAAGCGTAAGTGTCATTTTTGTTTCCATATGTGTCCGGATTTTAAGCATAAGTGTCCATTTTGTTTACAAAGATTTCTGGATTTTAAGCGTAAGTGTCCTTTTTGCTTTCATAGGTATCCGGATTTAAAACACAAGTGTCCTTTTTTTCCATAGGTATCCAGATTTTAAGCATAATTTTCCTTTTTGTTTTCCATAGGTTTCCGGATTTTAAGCATACTATCCTTTTTGTTTCCATAGTTGCACTTATTAGGTGTTTGTATCTTTACCAAAGAAGGGTAATACAAATGTTCGCCCAAACATACAGTTGGTAAAATCAAATCTATATAAAAAAAAGAAAAAATGATCGCTTAGTGTTTGAGCAGGATTCGATGAGGCAAAGACAATTGGCTTAGAGGTCATTTATATTGAACGAGGCTACCGTGATGCTGTGTATGAAAGAAAAAAAACAGGACTATGATTTGCAGTCTTTTCACACTCCGAAGTTTTCAAAAAACCATCAGTTAAGAGAGAATGGTAGCGATTTGCTATATATATATATATATATATATATATATATATATATATATTGAACAATAAAAATATTAAAAAAATTAAAATCTTCAGACGCACTGGGTTGTATATTAATATACTTTCTTTTTTATTATGATTTCAGTTAGATTCCTGGACTAGTTTCGGCCAACATGACCATCATCAGGAGAAAAAAAATCCGCTCTACTAAGATCAGGATAGAATAGGCATGCCGATGAGAATGTTTTATATTTTTATAAGCATGGATTTCAAGTGAACTTTCCACTGATAATTGTTTTTTATATTTAAGAAAAAGACCCAAAACGTCGTGAAAAAAATATTGGAAAAAGTCTATCTATCTATCTATCTATCTATCTATATATATATATATATATATATATATATATATATATATATAAAGTGAACATTGAAGTCAACACTCAGAGGCGACAGGTTGTTTCAGGCTGGACCCAATCGCCAGGCCGCGTCTCGCATGAAAAAGCCTGTCGCCTCTGAGTGTTGACTTCAATGTTCACTTTTGTATTTATATTTACATACGCTCTACCTCTGATATTGAGCACTTTATCCTATAAATATAGCACACCTTAAAACTAAACTATATTTCTATATATATATATATATATATATATATATATATATAATGTTAAAACTGATTCATAAAGATCGCTCAATGTTTATTTTCATTAAACAGAGCAAATTATTTCATACAATTGGAATTAAGATACCATTTGTGAATGATCATTTTCAACCGCGAATGTTCAGTTTTAAATTCATAGGAATTTTCAAACTGTTTATAGTGTCAGTTTGTTGAAGAAAACTGCGGAAAGAAAGAAAGAGAGAACAAAATAAGAAAATAATCAGGGGAGGCAGTAAGGAAGACATAAATTAGTGTAAGATTAGTTATGGTCAGGGGGACAGAGACGGGGAAGGACAGAACATGGCATATTTACAGGAAGTAATGTAGGATATGATATCGTTGAGGTAGGAGTGGACGGGAAGTGAAGAGGGGAATCCGGTGAGCTGACCTACATTATAATGGTAAAATGACTGAAGTTTGATTCCACGGAAATCCACAGAAATTAATAAAAAAAAAAAAAATGAAAAAAACAAATTTATATACAATATTAAGAGATAACTTCAGTGAGATGAAAGAGAGATAATCCAGAATTATTGGTGTATTAAATTTATCCATATATCAGAACCTAAATAAAATAAAAGATTTAGAGAGAATTTGAATATATATATATGTACGTATACATTAAGAACACACATACACGTACAGCCATATATACGTACATACGCATACAAACATACATGCATAAATATGTATATACTCAGCCAACATATATCTACATATAATCCTATGTTAGGATAAAACATTTTAATTTATCCCTCTGATTTTATGTATTCATTTTGAATAACTATTTATCTATCTATAAAATTTGCACATCTATCTATCTATCTATCTATCTATCTATCTGTTTATCAATCTATCTAACTAAACACACTCTATCTATCTAGGTGTATGTTTGTCTCTCTATCAATCTATCTAATTGAATACAATCTATCTATCTATCTATCTTTATGTCTGTCTCACTATCAATCTATCTAATTGATTACAATCTACCTGTATGTTTATCAATCTATCAAATTGAATACACTCTATTTACCTCTCTCTCTCTCTCTCTCTCTCTCTATCTATCTATCTATCTATCTCTATCTATCTATTTGTATGTCTGTTTATCAATCTAATTGAATAGACTCTATCTGTATGTATGTCTATCAATCTATCTAACTGAATACAATCTATCTATCTATCTATCTATCTATCTATCTATCTATCTATCTATCTATCTATCTATCTGTTGTATGACGCAGTGCTAGTAACGGGAAAACTACTGAAAAAAATCATATTCCTACCCATCTTCTTATCAGTCCCCAATAATTCTACATAACACGCCGAGGTTTTTGCTTCTAAACGCTAGGATACCTGTTACAATTTTTGGATACATTACACTACTAGTGAGCCAACCCAGATGACTTGACTCACTTTATAGTCCACCAATAGAAAGTTAACCAATCAGAAGACGTAGAACATTCAATCCGTCGTTTATAAAGACGGCCATTTTGTTTACTATATCCGAATGTCCAGTGCCAGCTTGTCAGGCGAAGAGGAACAGAAGGAAGAACTACGCTCTGCTACTTTACCGGGATATCCACTGCTAACCTGAACAACGCTTCCCCATTGTCTTCGAAATATTCACTGCTAACCTCTGGATTCTATACTCAAAGAGGACCGTCATCATGAACAAGGATACCCATTTTGATTTCGTTATAAGCACAATGTTTTGTATCAAATACGATTAGCGGCACGGGAAATTATTTCGTTCAATTTCCTCTGATTGTATCTTTTTTTTTCACAAATTTTATAGAAAACTCTTACTTTTTCAAATAGTTTTCACGACGTTTTGATTCTTTTTCTTAAATATAAAAAAAAACAAATTATCAGTGGAAAGTTCACTTGAAACCCATGCTTATAAAAATATAAAACATTCTCATCGGCATGTCTATTCTATCCTATTCTTTGTTTGATTTTGTTTTACGGGATATCAACCTCAATGGGTTATCTGATGTTAAAATGATTTTTAGGATAGGTTTGACTGCATATAATGTATTCTTTGTAACAAATCAGTTTGTAGATCAGATTTCATTGACGTATTTTTGTAAAAGTTTTTGTCATGAGTCAAATGTATTGTTGGTAATTTTTTTCAAATAGGTATTGCTGGTATTTTTAATATAAACATCTATTTTTATACTTTCATAATGTCTTGATCCCAGTTTGAGGGTTAACTATTTGCCCATAGCCTGGACCCTAACAGGTGCTAACACACTCGGTAAGAGTGGACCTGGGAATATCAGCAATTAAATGGTGCTTTTATGCTCCTCAAAGCCTCCCGATCACAGGCCTTGCTGCCAGATGTAGTTTATCGTCATACCAATACAAATGATTATTATATACATAAAAATGCGGGAATGATATTCTCATCCACTTTCTCTGATCACATTAAAATATTTAAAAAAAAAATAATTATTCAGCATCCCAATTAATAATATTTATCGTGTGAATCCTCTCTTGAAATGGTCAGAGAAATAATGAATAAAAAAGGAAATACTCTTGGTAATTATATTTTCATTTTTTTATAAAAATGTTTATGTACTTTTTTTTTTACTCTCTGAATGAACTTGTTTTTATTCTTGGATTGTTTTGTGTGTTTTATTTTCCGTATTTTTGGTCATATCTATTTTTTTGGTGGGGGGGGGGCTGCACATCCTTGCGTTATCATTAGCGATTCCTTCCCGGTTTTCATTTTTTCCCACCTTCCATTTATCAATTATTCATACCTTTTTCATCTGATTACCCTTCTACTGTAACTCTTCCTCCGCCTTCCACTCCTTTGCCTTCGAATGGCCGCTCCCGTTGCTATTATTGAGGGAAGAGTTGCAGATGTTGCCTTTATCCAAGGTTAGTCCCTTGATACCTGGCAGCCATAACATCAGCTGTGACAGAGATTGCAAGCCGACAGAATAACCATGTATCCCGTACTGCTGCCGTTTCCCAGAAGCTGAAAAAGCAAGAGAGAAAGAGAGAGAGAGTGTGTGAGAGAGAGCGAGAGAGAGAGTGAGTGAGAGAGAGAGAGAGTGAGTGAGTGAGAGAGGGAGAGGTAAGGTACAAAAAAAGGAGAGGTGCGTAGAAAGAAAATAAAAAGAAGCAGATGAATAAAAAGAAAGAAAAAATAAAGAAGTGATCATTTTTTCTTTTCTTTTTTTGGAGGCTAGATAATACAATGTAAAAAAAAAAAAAGATGCCAAGGACTATCTGAACACGAAAAAGAAAGAAGAAAAGGAAGAAGAAGAAATGTTCTTAAAGGAAAAATATAAAATAAATTATATGAAACAGAAAACTGATGCTCAATAAGAAAAACATTATAAAACAGTAATAAAAAATATGTATATAATTTTTATATACAAATTTTACACCACATAGGATAATGTAATTAATGTTAAAATAAAGACAATTTATTTCTATTCAAAATTTCGAGCGTTGATTGATATGTAAGATTTCCCATCCTATAAAACAAGCTTTACACCAGATAGAATATCTATTATTCTATCAGGTGTAAATCACACGATGAAAACAGTAAAAGAAAGCCAAGCAGGTGATAACACTAAGAGATATAGAGTAAGAACGCCAAGCATGGCAGGTTAATCACGAGAAATTACTAAAACCTGAAAAACAAAAATTCAGCAATCAGCTCTGCAAATCGTAAAGACAACATCTCTGATGGAAATGCAATAATACAAATAATATTGACAACAATGTAAACTATTAGGTTGTCCCAAATGTTCGTAAACACTTGCGAAAAATTAAATTTTTATGCAACACAATCCAGCACAATCGAGACAAGCGATGGGTTCAGAAAGGGCAAGAGACACCGTCGGTTCCAAAACAAGATCGATTCGGCAAGAAAGTCATGTTGTGCGTTTGGTGGAACTTTGAAGGAATCGTGCATTTTGAGTTGGTTCCGAATGGTCGTGCCATCAGTGCCGAACTTTACTGTCAGCAACTGGAGCGGGTCTACGAAACGTTGAAGCAAAAGTACCCGGCTCCGATCAACCGAAAGCGCGCTTTGATGCAGCAGCACAATGCCAAGCCACACACCGCCAGGAAGACCAAAGACAAGTTTGAAGAGCCACATCCAGCCTACAGTCCTGACTGTGCTCCATCAGATTACGGCCTTTTCCGCTCAATGCAACACTTTCTGAAGGGCCGCTGATTCGACTCGTTTGATGAAGTCGAGAAAGCGTGTCAAGAATTCTTTGATTCGAAGCCGACTGAATGGTACTTTCACCAGATCCGAAAGCATGTAGATCGATGGCAGAAAGTCTTGGAAAATGATGGTCTTCATTTTGAGGAATAATTTTTTTTGTTTTTGTTATTACTTGGCGAGTAAAATTTCAACCTAATAATATCTCCTCACGTGAGGTAAGTCACCAGATAATTGTAGGGCTAGGTGAGAAATGCATATTTTCAGTTTTGAATTTTCCCCATTTTGGGCATTATTATATCTACGGACGAAACGGAATAGCTGAATGATCTTCTTCCTAGAGATCGTTCTATACAGCTAAGTCATACACGAAAGTATATCTTCTTTTTTGTGCTATGTATTTCCAGGACGATCCTGGCTCTTCACTTCCCAATTTCCCTTGTGTTTCTGCCAACTCCCCACCCCCCGTACCACGATCCGCCATCCACCTGCTCAAGCCCGCCACGTATGTCATGTGCCGCTTTCCGCTGTTTCATTTTCCCTCTATTTGTCCCGTGATTATCAGATTTTCTAAGCCCACCTTCTTATCGTGTCCCAGAAATTGCATCTGCCTCTTCCTTATGTTAAGCATAAGCTTCCTCCATATTTGCATCCTCTCCAAGATCTCATCGTTGCTCACATACTCGATACATGTTATCCTTAATATCCTTCTGTAGAACCACATATCGGCCACTTCGACTCTCTTCTTCATCCTTGAGGATACCGTCCATCATTCACTGACATATAGGAGGACAGATGTCACGTAGCAGCTCATAACTCTTTTCTTTGTTACCATAGAAATCCTCCTGTTTCGCAATACTCTGCTCAGCTTCTAGAATGCATCTTTGGTCATCCCAATCCGTTTTCGGATCTTAGCGTCGCACCTACCGTCCTCCATCAAAACACTCACCAGATACTTAAACTTCTGCACATGTTTGATTTTAGTTTCCCCGACCTGCAAATCGCATTGTGGGCTCATCTTTTTACTGATGACCACGTATTCTGTCTTCTTGTAGTTAGTCTTTTCTTCTCGCGCTCTCTCGTTATATTCTCTAGGATGTTTTGTAGTTACTTTTCCATGTCTGCTATCAGTACCGTGTCACCTGCGTATCTTATGTTGGTAAGGTTGTGCCCGCCAGTGATGAAGCCTGGTAGGATTCCCAGTTCCCTCAGTATTGCCTCACTGTACAGGTTGAATAAGTCCGGTGAGAAGACACATTCTCTTTCTATTTTTGTATATTCGCTGAGCTCAATATCGATGCGAATGCATGCTTTTTGCTGCCAGTAGAGGTTCTTGATTATTCTGATATCTTTCCCGAATATATCAAGGTTGAGCAGTTCTAGCGGGTCATTGTGGAATACTTTGTCGAATGCATCTGTATAGTATTTAAAACTTTGTTACACATCCTTCTGGATCTGTAATGCTCTATGCCATAAAATTCTAAGCATGAATATCGCGTTCCTTGTCCCGGTGTCTTTGACGAACCCGCACTGTTCTTGTCCTATCTCTGTCCCAATTCTGCGGCGGATGATGAGTTTTGTGACGTGGCTCATAATGCTGATTATTCGGTGGAGTTCGCATTCTTTTGCGCCTGGTTTCACAGTTACCACTATGAAAATAGATCTGCTTAGAAGACTCCAGTACGTCTCCACTGTTGTAGATTTCATTTATTATTTCTGTGATTTGTCTATGCCAAATTCATCTAAGGCTGTCAACATTTCTGTTAAAATTCCGTCTGGCCCTGCCGCCTTGTTTCTGTTCAATTTGACCAGTGCAGCTTCTACTTCGGTTTTTAGAATTTCATGTCTGTCAGTAGTTCTGTGTTATTGCTGGTTGTTCTCTTTCGTCGTGGAAGAGTTCACCAAATTACCCGCCCCAGCGTTGAAGAAATTTTTACTTCTCTAATATCAGTATTCCGTCCTTTGATTTTAAGCAGCCTGTTGACAAGCATGTCTTCTGTCCTGCTATTTGCCTTATTTGTTTGTGCATATCTCCTTCGTTGATGGTACACAATCTCTGTACATTTTCACATTTTTTGTTTAGCCGCACTTCTTTAGCCTGTCTGAATTTGTTCTTTATTTCTTTGTGTAATTTTCTGTATTCTGCCCCGCATCATGGCTGATTTTCTGTCTCCTTTGCACAATGTCGAGAATCTCCTCTGTCATCCATTCCTTTTTTTTCTTTTTCGTCTGTATTCTTTTGGGGTGAATTCGTTTGATGATATCACTAATGCGCCTCTTAGTGTTTCCCATTTCGTGTTTCCATTGTGTCCCTCGTATATTCTTTTAACATTTTCCGTATATTTTTCTTTCAGGTTGGGTCGCTCACAAGTTATTTGTACTGCAGCTTGGATACTGCGTTAGGCTTCTTCTGTTTCCGCAGTTTTACTCTTAGCTTACACATAACAAAGCGATAATCGCTCCTGCAGTCGGCACTTGGGTAGGTTTTGCAGAGATCGATTGCACTCTTGAATCTTTTGTTGATAATTATGTAGTCTATTATGTATCTCACACAGAGAAATTATAACACATGTCTACAAAAGCAAGCAGTGTGAACTGTATATAAAAAAAGCAGAGTCTTACTTGGAATAATTGAAGCTACTGGAGAATTCCTCTCTGCTTCTGAAGCCATATTTATGATTCCAAACTGAGATTTGTGCTGGCCGGATTTATCATCCATGACTCTACCTAGGACATATTCCTCAAACAGGAAACAGAGGACATATTCCTCAAACAGGAAACTGCGAGTCATAGGTAAATCCCACCATCAGGAGTGCAAGTTGGAGATTATATAACTGGTGAAGACTTATTTCCAAAGGAAAAATGTGTTATAGGCATGTGAGATGACCCTTTAGCCGCTCGTCCAAGGTGAAGCAGATTTAGCCTGGATGCGGCCAGGAAGCTTTAGCCTCGTCTCGTATAATAAAAAAAGGAAACATACAGTTTGACTCCTCGAAATAGATTGACGGACTGTCCACTTCTGCCATTCTATGAAGTGACGACTCTAAGTGGTCATCACTTCACCTACGTAACTTCGTCTCGACCAAAGGTAAATTAACCTATAAACAAAGCCAGGGCAGTACAGCAAAACAGAATTATTTGGAAATGCAGAACCGCTCAGTATTTAACCATACCGAGCAATGGTATATGTAATGAGAACACCACTCAGTTCGGTGGAATGCAAAAAGTGGGACTTGGATATCAAATCACAATGGTCATTGCCAGGTAATTCTTGCTTTGAATGGTGACTTACCATACTGAATCACTAAAAAATGACTTGGGCATAAATCGTTAGTGGAAACATTCTAAGTCGGGGTGAATGAGCAGTAATAGAAAATAGAGCAGTTTCGGGTTCAAAACAATGCTGTATACAACTTTGTATCTCCAATATAAGTGACTAATTTATTTGTTTCGGAAAAAATGGTGGTGGGGCAGTGAATAACCTACTTAACGATTATGAAGTGAATGAATGACATTTCAGTGGAAAAAAACGATAGAGCAGCGAGGGGCTTGTTACAATTCGTCTTTGAGCAAATGGGTTGTAGGGTAGAAAATAACAAGGGCCCGCTTTTTAAATTTATCGAATCTGGACAGTGTAGAGTGGGCGACTCCAACACATATAGGGCTGCAGTACTCCATTTACCTCCAGATTTTGTTCTTTGAAAAGTATAGTAGAGCGGAAGGAGTTAGGTACTTACTGAAGCGGCACATGGAACTGATAACTGCATGTCTGGGGTTGTCGGCAAATCTTTGTTATTTTGGAAATAGCAAAAATCGCAAGGCGATAATCTGATGAAAAATGGCCGGTTTTTTAATTAAAAAAAATACTCATGAACTCCTGAGGATTTATTTTTTCTAATTCCTAAATCCTCTGTTAGAATCTTTTACATTCATTCCCTTTTTATATTCACCTCTGCTGTCAGTATTACAATCTTGGATCTGAGCGCATCTACGAGAATTCTGCTTCTAGTTTCAATAAGTGTATCGAGTATATTAACGTTTGAAGTAATAAAATGTAAGATTAAATATAAACCCATATATATATATATATATATATATATATATATATATATATATATATATATATATATCCAACTATATGATTGGGGTATACGGAATAAATCATATATATATATATATATATATATATATATATATATATATATATATATATATATAAAGAAATGGACTGTAACAGATGTTACAGTGCATTTATTGCCTTATTCAATGATAATATACAGAAAAATATTCGTGAATAATAAAGGATTATGATAAAAATAAGCAGACATAATTTTTGTAATTTATTCAATCAAACATGCCTAAAAGAGAATTTGCTGCCTAACATATATATATATATATACATATATATATATATATATATATATATATATTAAATCAATTGTTCATTTATATGAGTTTTGCGGAGATTAGATGCACTCGCCATGTGAACTTTTTGTAAAAATTTATAAATAGGCCTTCTAGAAAACAGCTTTGAGTAGAGAGAGATAATTGAAAAGTCATTCCTTTTTTATTGCCAAAGCACTATCTCTTGATAGTAAGCGCCATAATTATGAAATCTACTTGTCTTGAAACATTATCTTCCAGAAATAACTGATTCTTCTTCCTTTAAGTGTCGTGTCCCTTTTATCTCTTAATAAGTTTTGTCTTTTTGTTACTTATCCCAAACCCTGTTCTGCCATTCATTTCCTCAAACCCATCAACTATGTTCGCGATGCATTTTCCTGTCCCTCTTTCCTTTTATTTTTCTTGGGAGTATCAGGTTTTCTAAGTTCTACTTCGTCATTACGCGCCCTGAAAATTTCAACTGCCTCCTTCGGATGTTGGGTATAACTTTCTTCTTTGTTTCCATTCTCTCCAAAATCTCATCGTTGCTCACATGTTTGGCCCATGATATCCTCAGCATCTTTCTGTAGAACCTCATTTGTATTGCTTCATGTATCTTCTCTTTGAGGAGATTGATCAGCATTTGCTGACATACAGGTGGACTGATATTACATAACAGTTCTTTGTTTCCAACGAAGATTTTAAGTCTCTTAATACAGTGTAACCCGGATATAAGAGACCCGGATATGAGAGAAACCCGGATATAAGAGAGATTTTATCTGGTCCCAAATTAGAGCCCGTGTTAATGTATATATAATAGACCAAACCCAGATATAAGAGGCACCCGGATATAAGAGACTTCTTCTCCGGTCCCGACAACTCTCTTATATCCGGGTTACACTGTACTCCGCTTAGCATTTATAATGTGTCTTTGGTCATTCCACTACATCATCTGATCTCATTTTAGCGAAAAGCATCATTGCTTTACACACACACACACACACACACACATTTATACATATATATATATATATATATATATATATATATATATATATATATATATATATATATATATATATATATTCAAAACCCTACTTTCTCTTATCTTATAGAGTTTATTCTAGACCGGGGTTGAAAAGACAGACGACCACTTTCATCGACTGCTGAAATAACCTATTCCATACGAAGTAAAAGGATTTACTTGATTATTGTGTATATAGCTCTTTTTAATTAAATACAACGAGCTCTTTTTGTGGATCTATTCTAATATTTTCATATTTCTCGGATCAACTTGGATTATATACCAACAGGTTTTTTTTTATATATATATATATATATATATATATATATATATATATATATATATATATATATGAAGTGTGGTTTTGTAAACAGTAACTATTACTGCTAATAATGCATGACTCTTCAGTAAGTCGAATCAAGTTCTCTAATCACTGTGTTTTTATCTAAAAATAAATTCGCTTATACTCACCTTCTTCTCTGCAACGGCTCAGGGGTAAAATCTCCGACTGATGCCAATTTAGCCGGTTTCGATCCTAGCTAGAGGCACGTCTAGCCACTCTGATGCGTTGGGAAACAGTATGTTTGTGGACGACTATATATATATATATTGTATCATCTGTTTTGACTGTGGACTTTATTTCGTCATTACCACTAAAGTCATTACTTTTTTTTTTTTATTTATATATATATATATATATATATATATACTTTCCTTTTTATATATATATATATATATATATATATATATATATATATATATATATATAAATATAGAAATGATAGATCGTCGACTTTAGTGGTAATGACGAAATAACACTACAGTCAAAACAGATGATGTGCGAAAGCTAAAAGATGTGTTTAGAATAACCAAACTGTTGGTGATTGAGTAGAAAAATCTGAAGAGAAATTAGAAAGCTAAGAAAAAATATTGTAGCGCGAATTCCAGCAAGTTCGGTGGCCAATCTTTCATTAACGCCGAACAAACGATCCACATTTTACAGCAGAACCCGTAAAACTGTAGAACACGAACTTCTCGATGTGGTTTCCATTAAAATGTGTTGACGTCAAGCAACAGACATGTTTAAAGTTATCTCAAGAGAGCCTTAACCTCTTAACGTGATGACGTCTCTGTCTTTTTTTTTCTGGTGTTATTAAAATCTAAAAATACATAACTTCTCTCGTGAATCAAGCTGTATTGTAATGCCAACATTGGAATATGTGATCGAGACCAGTTAAGCAAACTCACCATTTGAATATTGCATCCAGAATGCTAACAAGCAAGCTGTCATGGCATCGATAATTGCCCCCGCAAATCATTCTTATTTCATTACTCCCCTACCTGAATAAATTAATTAAGGTACAGGGTGTGTCAGGTATTTGAAAAGTAATTTTAATTTGAGAAAATCATATATCGCAGAGAAAATAATATATGTTTAAAAATATAGTACATATTTTTAATATATATATATATATATATATATATATATATATATATATATATATATATATATATATATATATATATTTAAAAGAAAAACAGACCATTTTAAGGTACCATTATAATAATATAATTTATTTCACCAGAGTCCTTTTTAAAGGACGCTGGATCATCAGATAACACTTCCAAAATGAAATGAAACGAAAAATGAAATTAAAATTGATGGGTTTTATAATTTTTTGTCAAATTTCCCAAACTATACCATGGATTTTAACTATCCCTTTACAGTTTAGGTCAAATTAAAAACTTATTTAATACCCATCAATTTTAATTTCATTTTTCGTTTCATTTCACCCGATCCATGTTCTTCCAACGATGATTATAAGCTCGTTAGGTACGTTATACTCTCGATCCTTCTTGACTTCAATAGTTCTTGTGCGTGTCAAATTTCACAAGCCCTCTTTCCTCATTAGTTGCCCGATAGATTTCAACTACCTCTTTCTGATGATAAGTATAAGTGTCCTATTATTTCTATTTTCTCTACAAATTTGTCGTTGCTCACATATCCGATTCCTGGTATTCTCATCATCCTTCTGTAGAACCACGTGCCTATTTCTTAAAGTTTCGTCTTCATCTGTGAGGAAATTGTCCAGCATTCACTCCCATATAACATGTAACAGATCCGCACTCTTTTCTTTGTTTCTACCGAAATTTCCCTGTTTCTTAATACTTTGCTTAGGCTTTGGAAAGCACCTTTCCCTATTACATTACGCCTTTGGATTTCACTGTCGTACTTTCTGTCTTCTGTTAAAATACTTCCCAGATATTTGAGTGTTTGTACTTGGTTGATTTAAGTATGTTGCTTTGAATGCAGGTAAAAACAACATCAACAAAAAAGAAGACAAAGCAAAAAAAATCTCCACAAAAAAAATCTCCACAAAAAAAAAATAAGAAGATAGAAAAAATAATCATCAAATAAAAGTTTTTGTTTAATAAAAAAAAAATAAGATAAAATATTGTTACATTTAAAATACAGTCACTATACCAAACAATCCGTAACAGTAATTAATTCATATGCAACACTGAAATTAAATATCCAGTTTATTTTTGTTATAATATTATGTTTTATCATAACGTAGGGTATCATGGTCCTCCACGGTTTCCTTTTTTGTTATCTATGAATTGTGAAGTATTCTTGGGAAAGATAATGTAACGGTGTAGCGACGGTGTTACCGTAGCTGTTTATTTCCGACGGGGTTGCCATTGCTGTAATGGTGTTTTGTTGAAAAGGTTAATGTGGCTAGGAAAGGTGAGATTAAGGACAATGCGTGGACGCAATGCAAGTTATATTTGACGTAAATAACACATAGTATAAAATACAAAACTGAATGGAATGATTTCAAAACATACCAATTGAATTTATTAATATTTGATATACATGCATGCGAACGGAAAAGGTAGGACAGAGTCGTGTCCCTTTTATTAAGGTAATAGTTGTACCTGAGTTCATATTAAAAAGAAAGTAATATTAAACTGTAATTTAGAAGAATAAAGTTTGGAATTGTGGGTTGTAAAGTTGGTAAAAGTTCAGAAGAGATTTCAGAGTTCGTACTTGCGTGAATGTTGGTAATAGTCTTTAACGTCTGACCGCAATGGCTAGGACGGGAGTTCTTGAAAATTACATCTTGGCACTTGGTAGCAAGGAATGAGAGGTGCGAGAGAGATGAATAAAAAGAAAACTCGAGGGAGTTTACACGTGTTCTGTTTATATAATGGTCGTGTATCACGTGGGAAGGTTCCCAGCATATGACCGGGAAAACAGATTGGTCGCGTGCAGGCGGTTTGATTGGTCGGAATTGACCAAACATCAAGCTAGATTGAAGGTGATTGACCAATGAATACTTGTTATATATTTGTAAGATTGTGATGGTAAAACTTATAAGAGGAATAGTGCATTTCCTAGCAGGGGTTAACTAGCTTGTTGTGGAAGAGTCCACAACAGTTTCATTTTGCCTTTGGTGTTTTTATTTTCGTAGACTGGTTGCCAGCCACGTCGAATGAGCCCAGTCTAACCGCAGCTAAGAGAAGTGACGGTTTTATGCCTTTCTCAAAAGAATTTGTTCGAAATTGATCTCAACACGTTAGATCAGGATTTGAACTCAGCCCTCCGATTCCACTTTGCGCATGACACAAATCGAATGAGAAAAAAAAAAAGGCACAAGTAATTTTGCATACAACTTCATTACACTAATTCACCTAAAGCCCTCCCCGCCCCCAAGAAATACAAATTTGCCACCCTGAGCAGACCGCTCCACTCCTGGTTCGCTACTGTGCCATCGATTTTTGTATAACAATCACAAACGTTAAATGACTCGAAGGTGTGTGCCTGCCTATATGTTGAACTGAGAACAAAGCCTAATTGATTGTCTATTTATTACTCCTTGCTAGAGTGTCACGACTCTCGGAGTATGTTCATTGAAGGACAATGGCAGTGAGCTCAAGTTCAACGCTCATAATCGACAGCGGTAAGATATATATTGATATAAAAACTCGGGGGAATAATAATAAATAACTATTGTCGCTTGTTGAGCTTAATTTTGCACAAGGCCGCAGATATGGGTGGTCGAATACACTAATCTTCAATAAAAATCAGTGAAACAATCTGGAAAAGTTATTACCCGATGCTGAGTTACTTAAAGTTAAATCAAGGCTGATGTGTGTGTCATCCACAAAGCGGTCGTCTATACAGTGCAATGAGTTTTGTGAAAAAAATTAATGTCAGATTAAAATTACAACTAACAGAGATGCAGTGTAGATATTTTTCGTTATATTTTTTTTAATAATGTCCAACAATGTAAAACTTCAACAAGTCTTTATAAAATTCTGTTCTATCGCTTTCTTCCGATCTGCCTGTGTCTGTTTATTTCTAACTTATAATAATCAGCTCTATCGTTCTATTCAACAGCTTTATAATTTCCGCCTTATCTTGAAAAACAATAAAATCTCAAATCACCTCTCATTGGGAATATCCTATTACGGCAGACAAAGTTATCGGTCACCTATCATATAAATAATATAGGTAAAGAGGATATAGACGGGGAAAATATAGATATTAGAATTACAGTGTAACCCGGATATAAGAGAGTTGTCGGGACCGGAGACTAAGTCTCTTATATCCGGGTTTCTCTTATATCAGGGTTTGGTCTATTTTGTTTAGGTAAGTATGGGCTCTAATTTGGGACCAGAGAAAATCTCTCTTATATCTGGGTTTCTCTTATATCCGGGTC
>CAHIKZ030000182.1:47500-72500 GCA_903632075.3 Acanthosepion pharaonis
CATTGTGTTACTTCAGATGTTTTCGACTGGATCACTTTGGTTTGGGAAGTCACTCCTATATCTCAGGGCTGGGTTAATGGAATCATGATTTTCAGTCGTTAAGCATAAGTATTCCAAATCTGTGCGTGAATGCTACCGAGTTATCGCCCTTCTTGAATCAGTTGGCTTGGATCTTGCTGAATGGGCTAATAAAGACTATATTCCCTCTCGTTGGTATCTATCTATCTATCTATCTATCTATCTATCTATCTATCTATCTATCTATCTATCTACTTCGTGCTCGTTCTATCTATCTATCTATCTATCTATCTATCTATCTATCTATCTATCTATCTATGTCCAATAAACTCTACCAATAATGGCGTGAACCAATTACCCCATTTCAACAATTTTACGAGATAATAAAATCCTCAATGCGATCTGATATAAATCACAAAATCATATAAACTCTTTAGATTCTGAAAAAGAAAATCGATTTAAACACTTATGAACAATCTACACGAGTTTCGATGTGTTTCAACTACTTTGGGATGCCTGAAAAAAGTATATATATATATATATATATATATATATATATATATATATATATATATATATATATATATATATGTGTATGTATGTATGTTTTCCTTCCACGGAGCTGCCAGAGATCCCTTCGTTGAACACTTCGGCCTCGGAGGACTGGCTGTTAAAAACTATCCCATGATACCTTCCCGTTAAGAAGGATTTGATAACTGAGGAGACACTTCCAGTGATTCCATAGCTGCAGAACTTGTGTACCTGAGAATGTAACATTTTAATTATGGCAGCCCTATAAAATTTTTAATATATTGTTGCTCTGTTGTTTTCACTCTTCCTTGCCATCAACATGTTCTGTATTTTTCAAAATACATGAGAAATCTATCTCTACCTACCTACCTACCTACCTACCTACCTACCTACCTATCTATCTATCTATCTATCTATACTTTTTTTCGTCTCATTTTACTGAGTTCCTCACAAAAAAACAAAAGCTACTGGAAATGCTTGGTAAGTTTGACATATTTGAAACTTATGTACTCACTAGATTTGTTCAATCTATACAGTGGGGCAATTTTGAGATATTTAGAACTCCTCTGATTATTGGCGGCCACAATCTTATAAAACATAATATATGCAGATGACACAGTGTTGATAGAAGACACACAAAGTAAAGTACTAGATCACTTATAGTGAAGGAAAAGTTAAAAGAAAGGACCAAGCATCAATTGCAAGACAGAATGCATGGTTGTCAGCAAAAGGTAACGCCCAACATGCAAATTAAAAATTGGTTACACAAATTCAAAAATCCATCACTATTTAAATATCAGGGAAGTGTTTTAAAGAAGACGGAAAGTGAGACACTAAAATCTAAACGCGCACTTGAATAAAGTAAGATGCCTTCAGAAAGTTAAGTAAAATATTAAGAAACAGTAAAATTTCGTTAGAAACAAAGAAAAGAGTAGTTATATCAGTCCTCCTATATGGTAGGATATTCTTGAAAATCTCCAGATGAACCTTGAAACAACAGTAATGTGGTTATACAGAAGGATACTGAGACTACCGTGGAGCGACTGTGAGCCACGACGAAGTTTTACAGAAAATGGAAACAAAAAGGACACTTATAATTAACGTCCGAACGTGATGGTTGACGCTTCTAGGCCTCATAATGAGGAAAGAGGGCTTGGAAATTTTGACACTCACAGGACACATTACAGGCAATTGAGAGAGAGGATAACAGCGCAAAACCTACCTGGCAAGTTTCAGTAAATGTAAGGCGGGTCAAGGTTTAGGTTTAACAAAAAGACCAAAATTATTAAGAGCTACAACGGGAACGAAATAGTGGAGAGCCATGATCGCGCGCGTCCTGAAGGTGGGGGAAACAGACAGAAGAAAAAAAGTTATAACTGACTTTCAATATTTGAAAAACTTCAGTGCTTCACAAAATTTATAGGAAGTTTTAGTTGAGATAAAGATTTTGAAGACTGTGGTGAGATAATTCAAGAGACAGGTTTCCCTCCTGTTTTGTACTTTTTAAATATTCAGCACCACCAATCTATCCTTCCCATATTTTCCGATAAGGTTCCTTAAGATTGTGTCGATGGATAAAATATCTAACGCATAAAAACAGCTTTTCAATTACAAGTCACTATCTGTTATAAATTGATCTCTATTATTATAGCGGCCCAAAACTGTGGATAAAACTCTTGACAATTTTCGCGCGATAGGGGAATATAATTTGTGCAATCTCTTATATACGTTTTTATACACATGCGTACATGAATATTAATGTCGTAAATGTCTGTTCCCTTTGCCAAGATTTATTTATTCATAACTCTCTGTACACGAATGTATTTACAATTGCGCATCCTTTCTTTTTTTAAGCGAATATTCGTCCCTAAAAAGGAGCGAGAGTCATATAATATACAGGTTTATCGTGAATGAAGTATAAGAGATAAAAGAAAGGAGAGGTGTTATAAAGGCATAGTTATGAATATTGAGGAAAAATAGATAGCGACTGACCCTTAAATTGAAGAAGTTAAGAACATTTTGTTCAAGGAAGGAGCCATGAAAGAGAAGCAGTTCTTATGAAGTGTTATCTGAAAGAAAATCTCTACTCACATTTGAAACACAGAAGAAACGAGGGTGATTCGATTCTGTGGAAGTAAAATGGTGTCCTAACTGTAAGTGTCTGAACTGGGGAAACTTAAGAATGGAGTTCATCTGATTTTTTCTTTTTTTTTTTTCATGGAAATAGAGGTAGTGTTACTCTTCCAAATTTACGTTTGTAGGAAAGACGTTGTAGAGTGGGGCTTATCTTTTCCATTCAAAAGACAGCTACGGATACATAATGTTGTTCCGTACGATCAGAAAAGTTAAGTAACGTCGAGCCTGTTCAGGAATTCGATGGCTGACCGTAGGGGAATACCAGGTGCTGTAAGTTTGTATGTGTGGGTGGTGTAATGGATAATATCTCAGAATTGTTACTCGGAGAGCCAGGTTCAAGTTCCTGTTTGGTTCGTTATATTCACTTACCCGCAAATACCTTTGGTAAAGGTATGGATCTCCCTCTTCTAGCGCAGCTATGGGTTAACTAATAAGCACCATTATTATTTTTTTTTCTAAATTCCTACAATTTAACAATTTTTACTAGCTTTAAATATCCAGCAAAGAGTTGATAAGCCGTAAAAAACGAATTAATCAATCCTCGAAAAGACCGTGTCAATCCACCTAAACATGAACTTTTTATTTGCTTTGGAGGCTCGTTGCCCGTCTCAGCAGATCGTAACATTACGCCTAACTTGCGTAATATTGAAAAATATATTTGGACCGATCGATGGGAGAACTTGAATTCTGCTGGAGAAAATGGCGGATTTAATTTTCTTAATTGCTCTTTCCTGTCGCCTTTACACACATTTAAACCAAGCTAGTCATTCAAACAACAACATCGGACATTTCTGATAATAAATATTTATTTCGGATGTGTCTATTGATTTTTAAATAAGCGAGAGAAAAGAGAGAAAAAATTGATAAATACACAGGCACAAAAAAACAAAATTTATGAATCGGAAAATTCTGTTCATTGTCAGAGAACTCACATTTTCTACATTTCTATGAATAATGCACTGACCTGTTTGTTTCTGGTTCGTTAATGATCACTTCATTGAATATATATATATATATATATATATATATATATATATATATATATATATATATATATATATCTGTTATTATCTGTTTCAAAATGATTTTATATATGAAAATATTTATTTATTCATTTTCCCTAGATCATTTAATCCATTTTATTTGGCTGAGCTTATTTCACTCATCGTAAAAGTAACAGTGAAGATTTACTTTAAGGCTGAGTATGCAAATAATATCTCTGTATGTGTTTAATGGATTCAAATAGAAGTTCCAAGTTAACAACGAATAAAATGCAGCCCTTGTATTCTTATAGAAATGTTTGGTCAATTATTTTCTTAATCAAGCAAGGCAGTAAAGCCACTAAGACACAAAGAGTTACTGGGTGTGAAAGAATTAGAAAATAGAAACATTACTAAGGAGCAAAAACGATGGGAACGTAATCTGGAAGACAGTAGATAGCGATTGACATTGCATTTGTATTTTTGAAGATCAACTGGAAAGCTTGAAGCCAGAGAGTCCCACAAACGAGAAAGGAAACAGTTAGCATAGAACTTATGGTAACTACTAACCAATTCAATTGTAAACTGATGAGACTTTTTTTTTTAAATTCTAGTACTAAGCTTAAATAAATAAAATCTAGGGACCATATGGAAGAGCTCTTCCGAGCAATTACCATGAAAGTAGTAATAGAAAAGGCACAGGGTGCAACTTTACGGCAGTCGAAAGTGACTGAAGACGAGGTGCCAGGTCAGATCCAATGATATTGCTGATTGTTTTTTGGATTTTATCAAGAGTTTCTAAATATACAGCAAGACCACCGGACAATATGTGGAAGCAATATTCTAAATATGGTTGAGTGGTAAAGTTATAGATATGTAAGAAAGACTCTGGAGCCATATATTGTTTAATACGATTCATTGAATCAACTTTCACTGCGGCTGATCAAGTAATGAATTCAATGTAGTCTTTCCACTCCATATGAGCCGAGAACGTTAGCCAGAAAAGACCCAACGAGTCAGTCTCCGGGAGGCTAACATCAGGCATGTTGATGGAAGGCAGAAAGGGGGCTGTCTAATGAAACACGCACTCACACACGCACAATATATATATATATATATATATATATATATATATATATATATATATAATCAAAAGAAATAATTTGTGCCTGATAATTTGCACTTCGAAAATAGGTGTACTTATATTTATTAATATATACTCCTTAGATGTGTGCAACCACAATGAGAACTCTTTTGCTTACACCTTCAATTAAAATGAGTAAATATTTATTCGCTTACCTGTGTATGCACGCTAATGAATGTGTATACGTTTGCTAATATCTAGTTATTTGGTTTACCAACATTAATAACTATATATATATATATATATATATATATATATATATATATATATATATATATATATTATACATTGTTACGTAAGAACATGTAAGTTACTACTACAAAAATATACATTTTGTTTCGACGTTTAATAAACAACGTCTCATCAGGTAATTAACAGTGATTGCTCAGGCATATTACTGTTTGTTCAACACCCACAGAGTGAAGATGTGATTTATATTTCTATCATGCTGAAAATTACCTGCCATTATCAACAGTCTAAACAAAGTCAGTGTTGTGACTTCGTACTAGCACAAGCAACGACGGCTTCCAAATAGTTCTGTCTACCCAATTTCAATCACAATCTTCGGTCAACCCGTGATATGATTTTCAGACACTTTTCAAAGGTGCTGCATACCGGGATTGCCTCCCCAGGCTGATAAAATCAAGAAGTCACCTTTCTGGAAAATCGACCACGGTAAGATTAGAACTCATATCCTATGGTCAGAAAGAGAACGTTCTAATCACTCTGCCATATAAAGTAATGGCGAGATGAAGAACGCATAAAGATTGGTGATGTCTAAGATGGAAATAAAGGAAGAGTAATACGGTTGATTTTCCATATTAAACGTGGAGTAAATTAACTTGCCTTTAAAGAAAAAACTTCCTCTTCTTCTTCTTCTTCATCATCATCATCATCATCATCATCTTCTTCTTCTTCTTCATCATCATCATCATCATCATCTTCTTTTTTCTTCTTCATCATCATCATCATCATCTTCTTCTTCTTCTTTCTCGTCCTCTTCTTCTTCTTCTTCTTCTTCTTCGTCCTCTTCTTCTTCTTCTTCTTCTACTTCCTCGTCCTCGTCCTCTTCTTCTTCTTGCCGTGTCACTTTACAAAAAAAACGTTGCTGATCATGGCTTCCCACAATTTCCTGTACTTTGTACCTCTTAATAAATTTTGTCTTTTTTATCTCCTAAACCACGTCCTGTCATCCATTTACTTAAGCTCTCTAGGTGGTTATACTTTGTTTTCCTCTATCCATCTTTCCTTCAATCTGTATTGTGAGTATCAAATTTCCCATGTCTTTTTTCCTCATTATATGCCCTAGAAATTTCAGCTGTCTCTTTTCTGATGTCTTTTGTGTTTCTTTTTTCTCTAAAACTTCTTCACATGTTCGGTTCATGCTATTCTCACCATCCTTGTAGGATGTATTGTCAACAAAATATCATCAACATATTCTGTTACCTGAAATTTATGTAACTTTTCAAAAATGCTGTTTGGTGAACGTGAATAAATCTATCTTGTTTAGACTTACTGAAATCCATTCATGCCATTTAACTTGGACATGCATAAATTTTTCTCGTTGGATTTATAGTTTTTGTGTTTCTGAACAATTCGCGTTTCAATTATTCGTTATATTTGGCGAGAAAGAAAACCATGTGTGCATTTCAAACATAATGTATATAGTCCAGTCTCAAGCTGGTATCTCTTTACTATGGTCTATACTGAAAATATTTATAATTTTTTTTACCATAGTCAGTGTAGTTCAGAATATAAAAGCTCAGTTAAATCAGTGGGTTTCAATATGGTTCGATTGTCTGCATGCAGCTTCAGGAAAAAAGTAAGTTTTCATAGATATTATATGAAAAGGGCATTATAATTCTAATAAGATTATTGAAACGTTTGAACTCGGATAATTTTATATACGCATTTGTTTATCTTTTGTTCCTATTTAAATAATAAATAGGCTAAGCATTTTTATGTAATTACAAGATGTTTATGGAACAAACGTTCGCTTTGTTAGTCTGCGATCGTTGATTGGCCGTTTGATTTTGTTTAGTGGCACATCAACTTCTGTAGATTATTTAAAACCGGAATCTAAATATTTTGTATACACACACTAACACACACACACACACACATACATATATATATATATATATATATATATAGAAATTTTTACATTTATAGGTTTTTTTATAGATATACATATTTAAGTAAATGTTCTGTTTATAATAAACAGTATTAACGACATTTACCGGTTTGAATGTCCGAGAAATTTTCATAGAAAATATGCGTCCTCCGACAGGAATCGAACCTGTATCCTATACGGAACCGTCATATAGCCTGACGTGCTTTTACCGATTGAGCCATAGAGGAGCGTTTCGGTTAGCAAGGTCGATTTTACTGTTTTTAAACTACAATTCTCCTTGCTAACCGAAACGCTCTTCTGTGGTTAAAAAATGTCGGATTTCATAATATATATATATATATATATATATATATATATATATATATATATATATATATATATACTTTCAGGTTCCTGGTATGTTTGGTGATCATAAATGTAGTAATTTTACTTCAAATATTTATTTTTATTGTTGTATTGATTGTCATTTTTCTATTTTTCTATTGTTGCTTATTTTCTTATAAGAACGTCATGTTTATCTTTGGGTCACTATTTGCTCATAGCTTCGATCCTAGCAAGTGCTACCCTCTTAGCTCAGGATGGGCCTGGGTAGATCAGCTGTTTTGAGGTGGTTCGTCGCTCCTCAAAAACCTCCAATCTCCCCACCAGAAGCCTTGAAGGCGAATGTAGTTTATCTTCACATCCAGGACGAGTCTGAGATTGTAACACCGCTTCACTGTTTAGCTTACATCGAGTAATTCATGCTGTTATAATGCAACAAAACTTAAACACTTGATATCTGTAGCATTTACTAGTACAATTTTATTATACCGAGAGCCAAGCGAAGAAATGTTGTTTATTATTTATGTTCGTCATGTAAAAAAAAAAGATCTATTATTCAACTCAAAAGATCTATATGTAATATAGGTTTGACAGTATTTCTCCTGTTTTATCTGGCATAGTAAATATTTAATGGAAATGATCCTTGTTCCCCAGCCAAATATATTTATATAACAACGTTTCTACTATGGAGGGGAGGGTAAAACTTCAGCAGGAACAAACCTTGTTCCTCAGCTACATATATACTTATCACAACCTGTCTGTACTAAAGTATTTGTTGTTTATGTAAGATAATCAAGTGGTAAACTTTATCCAATTGACAAGCACATTTGTTTTATTGAACCAAATATTTAGTCTTAATTCATGATGGTACCTCCTCGCAATTATGGCCAGAAGCCATAGCCTGACGTGCTTTTCCCAATGAAGAATCATTTTATTTTTCTTCTATCTATCTATCTATCTATCTATCTATCTATATTATTATATATATATATATATATATATATATATATATATATATATATATATATTATAATTTTCACATACGGATAAAAACAACTCACTCACTACAAAGATGCACTCCTGTTTCGATGCTACTGCATCTCGACAACGAAAAATGTTTATGAACAATTCTATTTCCAAGCAAACCGCTAAGGGAAACGGTTCTTTTTCCAAGCAAACCACTAAGAGAAACGGGTTGCTTGTAAATAGGATTGTTCATAAGCATTTTTGGTTCTCACCAGTCGAAATGAAGTGGCATCGAAACAAGAATGAATCTTTGTAGTGAGCAAATTTTTTTGGTCCGTATGTAAAATTTATAATAATTATTGCTCTACTCTTGGTAATTAATGCTGTGAACGTTAGAATTTATATTATTTTCATTGTCATTACATTCGGATATATATATATATATATATATATATATATATATATATATATATATATATATATCAAACTTGAAAATTTTCTAAGGATAAATAGTTTCAGGTAAAACAGATGCGAATAAAATAAAATAGAGCTTATTGATCTTTTTCTCCTTCATCTTCGATATAACATTTTTCTTCTTGTTCATATTATTAATAATAATGATAACAGTGATAATAATAAGCAGCAAATACATTGATCAAGAGAGAGAAATCAATAGAATATGGTATCTTATGACATACCGCATCACCTGTTGTTTTGGGTGTTTGGGGAATAGTATTGAAAGCAACAAATATATATGTGGATCAAATTACTGATATACGTAAAATATGCGAATTACAAAACAAAAATCATAATCTTGTGTACTTCTTGCATCTTTCATAGATTTTTCTTCATGCGATGACCAGAGTTAGATTATCATTTTCCTCTCTGTATAGCAGTTCGTCTGATACAAAAATTGTTGTCTCTTGGTTGAGACTTGGAGGTTAACTGGAACGAAAAAAACAAAGGCAAATAATAATAATAATAATAATAATAATCTGCACGCTTCAAGAAACACCTTAATATACTTGAAATATACCTTACAAAAAAGGAAAAGACTACCACCTGCGTCAAAACAGTAAAACAGAAAGCGAAACAACTTGGGCAAATGGAATTACAAAAAAAAAAAAAGAAACACGGGAGAACAAGACGTTTCATGGAAAATACCTAAAAAGAACGAAAGAAGCAGATGCGAACAAACAGAAAACGCATCAGTAGCTGAGGAGCACTGGGTTGAAAACTGAGACAGAAGGCCTACTTATTGCAGCTCAAGACCAAAGCCTCGCAAACAGATCCTATCACTGCCACATAATCAATGATAGAACTAACTCGAAATGCAGGACCTGCGGAAAATATAATGAAACTGTCGACAATATTATCTGACGATGCGATATATGTTCACTAGAAAATATGCAAGAAGCAGAAAATCACTGAGAGATAGTAAGAGCACGAACCAGTCAGTTATGTGCCATGCTGATACACGCTTAGGCGATCAGGTATCTTTCGATACATGACTGAATAAGCAGATTTTTTCCTCAGTAGGTTGCCATTTCTTTCTGCACTAGACTAGTTGCCACCCAAGGCTATAGAACCCGGTCTGTCCTGCTAATTATCCATAGCTGAAAGGAGAAGATAGGTATTACCACGTAAGTGAATATAATAGATTCGACTGGAATTCGAACTCGACTCTACACATTTACCCAAAATAAGGATGTATCTTTCCTCTGGGACATGCCAATTCAAACTGACAGGGAAATAAAAGCCAACAGACCTGATATTATCATAAAAGATAATAAATTCAGAAAGTGTATGATTATTGACATATCAGTACCATCTAAGAGAAAAAAAACCTCTATAAAAATTATCGTATGTGCCCAGATCCGAAGGAGGTAGAGGATTAGTTCAACTACAACTCTCTTAGAAAACTACAAAATTCGGCCTTCAAAGATACCTGGAGACTACAGAATACTAGAGAATGATCTGTGTCAAAGAACATGAGAGATATAAGAAGCTGTATTCAGTAATAACAGAAGCCAACAAGTTCAAAATGGATTTTCAAGTGAGTGAAGAAATGCAAAGAAAATATAATACATCTACTGCTGCAGCAAAAACCTTAAAAAAAAAACAAAAGAAAGACAAATGCAATCTACCAGATAAAGAAACCATAGCAGGATAAACCTCTTCATGGTCAATATTCTAACAGTACCAAACAAGCTGATGTAGATAAATCCCGTACCCAAGAAAAGGTAGGCCGTGCAGGGTTAAAAACTGAATCCGAAAGTTTTATTCTTTCTGCATAGGACCAATACTTGCTAACTAGAAATTATCAAGCAAATATACGGAACAATTGCTGTGGCCCAAAATGCAGATTCTGTGATAAATATCCAGAAGAACATTGTATCAGGTTGCGCGGTATTGACTCCCACTATTTATAAATCCTGTCATGATAGAGGGGGCTAATATATAATACACCTAGTGCAGCTGCAAAATACTTAACAAAGGATGCAAAAGCAACTGCATCCGACCAGATACAGAAAGGATGTCAAGACACACAGCTTCACGGCCAATAATCTGCCCGTACCAAACAATCTAATGTAGACAACTCCCGTACCCATCAGTGGCTACGTCGTGCAGGCTTAAAAGCCGAAACCGAAAGTTTTATTCTTGCTGCACAGGACCAATACTTGCTAAACTAGAAATTATCAAGCAAATATACGGAACAATTGCCGTGGCCCAAAATGCAGATTCTGTGATAAATATCCAGAAGAACATTGTATCAGGTTGCGCGGCATTGGCACCCATTACTTATAAATACCGGCATGAGAGACTAAACCAAAATCAGCAATGGAAAATCTGCAAATTTTACGGGAAGGCAACCGCAATAAATTGGTATGAACACCACCAAGACCCAGTTACGGAGATTGAACCCGTAACAATTTCATGGGATAGGCAGATCAATCAAACCTACACGTCTAGGCATTGTGATCAGAGACCGCAAAAACATGGTTGTCTCTGCAGCCTGAAATGTATACTTGAGGAGCTTAAAAAAAACTATTAAAATACAAGGACCTTGAAATCTCGAAAATGTGGCTCGTGAGGACAACAACATCTCTAATTGTAGTTGGAGCCCTCGGGCTGGTTGGAAAATGTTCTAATAGACTCATTGAAGAGATCCCTGGTAGCCCATGCCTTAAAGAAATACAAAAAAATTTCTCACAAGCATTGCCCACACCATACAAAGGGTTTTATCTATGTAAAAAATTGCTGTTTTTTTTCCTAAAAAAATGCTCAGTGAAAATGTTATGATGCTATTTCTGGCCTTAACTCTCTGGTTGGGACCCGGAAAGTCATGCGTATACACTAGAAATCAAATAAAATAAAATAATAATGATGATGATGATGATGATGTAAATAATTAATCGACCACAAGTGTTCGGCCCCGCAACATTTAATATGTGAATATTAACACCCAGTAATCAAAAAAAAAAAAAATGAAAAAGATCATCAGCATCAAAGAATGCTCATGAAGCTAAAACAAAGAAGAAGTGAAAATATTATAAAACCGAAGCCAGTCCTATGAAAGGAAGCAAAAATATAAACGAGAGAGAAAAAAGGACACATATCTCCTTTGTTGAAAAAAAAGAAACGACACTGTAAACCACATCACAAGTGACTGTAACATGCTGACCCCCAAAATAAAATCGGCTCCAACTTGGAATGTACGATGATATACTGAAGATTGTTGAAATGACTATATAAACAAATACAATTAGCGCAGACGCAGTTCTTGGAAAAAAAAAAGAAAACATTAACACTGGGAAATTCCGACGTAAACCGATTATTCCCTTCCATCAATAATATATATTTGTAAACAAGAAAAATAAATCGGCCAGACAAGCACAAAGTGAAGAAGGAAAGTGAGAAAAGAAAGAGAAAAATCTCAGGATTATACCCAGGATCTACAGAACAACATATTTAAGTCCTTGCCCCTCAAAAATATTGAACATAACTCGGTCAAAAAAAAAAAAAATATATATATATATATATAAATCTATTATATGGTCACTATTCTAATATTATATTATATAAACACGTGGTTGAGTGCTTAGAAATTTCGCTTTAGAAACTCGGATTCGAAACTAAGCATGGTCGATTTGTCGATTTTGATTAGATTATCTACCTGGACAGGCGCTCCCAGAGTCCGGCAGTTTAGGAAAATGCTGGAAAAATCATACGACCGGTTGATTCTCTCCTTGTGAAATTTGGTAGACGGAAATATTTGGTAGCCGTCGATAGTTATGTGATCACGAAGTCACAAGTCATCGTGACCGGGGGTTTGAATGTACAACTGATCGCACCAGATAATGCGTTCTCTCTCAGAAACTGTAACTGAAGTCCGCTCAGCATATTGGAAGTATAAACCACATGTGGGCCCTCTGACTGTTGAACAAACACAAATGTGCCTGAGCAGGCGTCTGCTACAGGGATTAGTTTGCCTCCCGAGCGGCTAGCTATTATTATATAATTATATATTTCCAGAGCTTTATTCCTCAGAAATGAACTACCCTAGTTAATTTTCAATATTCAATGAAATTTATTTTCACTATTTACATTATTCTTATTTTTGTCGCCATATTTATTACAACGTTTCGGCCGTTGTACGCTCAGGCCTTTTTCAGGTGGTTAGAATGTTGAACTGAACCCTTTATTTCGCTCACTGGGGTAGACTGTTCTAGTTCCACGTGCCATGTTTAATGGATGTCAGTTATCAGTTATCTCTTGTTAATTCCCCTCTCCAAGTTCTCCACTGCCTTAACCGAGTATTGAACTCACACTCTTTGGGTCCTGTCGCTGGATCTATCCAACGCCTTTATCTACTGTTTTTGAATTTCTGGGTATTATAAACCTAATGTCTTCAGCAACAATTTTTACCAGTGCTCATTAGGTATATAATGCTCAGAAATTCATACACAAATATCCTCAAAGACACATGGCACAGTGGATAAAGGCGTTAGTTAGATCCCGTGATATTTGTGACGTCGTCCCCCGGTCGCAGCGTCGACTGTGTCGTTCGATCCCGTTCGCGGCGCCAATTGTGACGTCACGTGCTCCTCAGGCTCTGATATCCTGGTCACGGACAGCACCAGTTGTGACGTCTTTTGTCGCGGCGTCAGCTGTTCGCTCCTCGCTGCTCCAAACGTGACGGTCTAACCCTTTGGTTAGATTGATACCAGCCTCGTCGTTCTCAACCCGCTTCCAACGCCTGGTTACCAGGGTAACTGCACTGATTTCCGGTCTGCCTACCCACGTTGTGACTTGATCTTAGACAGACGAGATCAAACAGGGCTTGGGGCCGTAATGCAAGTTGAGTCTAACGGGGGTGATAACACACAATTATGTATAAAAAAAAAGAAATAAAATAAAAACTCACAAGGTCCAACGTATCAAGAAAAAGGTAACAAACTTTTATGTCTATTTGCTCGGTACATAGGACTATGTCTAGTTCCCGACCCGTTCTGTGGATTGTGCCACGACGCTTTTACTAGACAACTTTAAGGCTTCCAGTTGTCTGCTCTCTAAGAAATTTGTGTTTCGGCGTGTCCTTGGACGAAAGTCGAAAAAAAAAACTTATTTCTGTGGTCTGATTTTAAGTCGCTCTTCAAACTACTTGTTCTTGGTTGAAGAAGAGTCCAGAAGTGTGCGTGAATCTTGGTTAGCTATCTTGACGCGGTTTCAACACTGGGCTCTCATCTCTGCTAGTCGTTCACGGCTCAAACTCAAACTCAAACTCTCTCGCCGTCCGCTCTCAAACTTCAACTCAAACTTCTTCTCTTCAGAGTCTGAATTATTGGTCACTCATCTCCGCCGTCGGTGCGCGAATTAACTTCTTCTCTTCGGCTTGGGTTGGACGAACTTCTTCACTTAGGCTTGGGTTGGACGAACTTCTTCACTTAGGCCAAACGAACTGGCCTCTCTTGCCCGCAAGGGGGCGAATGAACCGGGCCCGCCGCCCGCGCTCAAACTCTGATTTCTGTCGGTTGGGGTCCCGCTTTTATTGACGCAGTCAAAACTGGGGTGGGTCTGACGGCGCCAGGGTTTTCTCTTCGATAACTCTAAATACGTATCCACCCTTCTTATTTCTGGTTAGGGATTTTCCATTTTCGGTAACTCACTTTCACTCCCACCTCCTTACTGTGCCTCTGAGGGGCGTATACCCGCTTCTTTCGCTTCTTCGCATGTCATGTGACCGCTTTCGGCCAATGAGGTCCTGGTCGGGTATCTTTCCTCCTCCTTCGTGTGCCATGTGATCTTATTTAGCCAATGACGTCCTGGTCGGGTATCTTTCTCCTCCTTCGTGTGTCATGTGATCCCATCTAGCCAATGACGTCTTTAGTCGGGCGTGGACAATCCGTGGCTTTGTTCTGGGGGAAGAAACACCTTGCTTAAAAAAAAACAAAGATTTAAATTTGAATCGCCCTTATCATGAACGACCGAGATGACGCTCTCGGCTTTTTTAACACGTGGTATTTGTCAAGCATTTTAGCGCACATTGGATATGACCTAAGAAAGGGATTTCTCAGACCTGTTGGCGTTTCCGTGAAGGAATAAAAATATTTCACTTTTTCCCGGCCAAAGGCCCGATAATAAAAATTTTCATTATCTCAAAAACACATTTTCAGCGAACATCATCTTGTGTGGCTTTTTCCAATTCTGGAAATTGTCTGTGTTTTCGTATTAATGGTTTGTCTTCATATCCTTAGATACACTTCCCACCTGTTACCTATCATATTTTTCATTGTCCCTAAACTTCGTTTCTTCAACCATTTGATAACAAACTTCCATTTTTCGTGGACACGGAAGTAGGTCAGGTGCTTGACCTGGATATCTTTCGACATCTGTTATGTGTCAGCCGAGCGTGTGTGTGCTCGCTTATGACCTGTTTTCGTATTATTTATTTTTTTCTTTTTCTTCTGTCTTCTCTTTCTTTCTCTCAGATCGCTTGAATGTAAAGAAAGAATTATTCCTAAAACCCGAAATATTTTTCAGCCCTAAATAATTATCAAATGGTTGACAAACCGTAAAAAACAAATCATATATTTATGAATATTTCTTTTCAGCTCGCTAACTATGCATGGTGCCACATATTAAAAAGGAGATAACTGATAACTCATTACCCATTAAACATGGCACGTCGACCCCCAATGAGCGAAATAAAACGTTAAGCTCGACATTCCAACCTCCTGAAGAAGGCCGGAGCGTACAACGGCCGAAACGTTGTAATAAATATGGCGACAAAGATGAGGACAATAGTCCGAATAATGTAAATAGTGTACATAATACCTCATCTCAGAAATATAGACATATACGGAGTTTATTTTTTTTTTATTGAGAGAATTCGGCAATTTTAATAAAAATGGTAATTGTAGGGTTTTCCACTTTTTACCACCTCAATATATATTAAAAATCAAATGATCTGAATGAATCCTGATAATTAAAATGCTCTAAATACTGTTATTTTAAACTAAATCATTGATTGTAGTGTTAAAAACACGATTCATTTGCCTCAGATTCAAGCGGTATTGGTTTATTTTGTATTCCTTGAAAAAGAACAATGCGACGTAGTGAGTTTTTCAATCAAACAATGTTCTTTAAGATTACCTAGCTCCGTGAATTCAAAAGAAATTGGTTTAAATTCTGAGGCAAAGTCAATTTTAATTGCCGAAAACCCTATTTTTCTCCGAAAATGTGAAGCATATATGTTTTTTTAACATATAATTTAATTTAAAGAACTTAACTTATAATTTAATTTAAAGAACGCAACGTTATTTCTTAGCATTAAAATTCTTGATTTAGTATGAAAACGGGAGGGAGAAATTTTTTAAAAGGATCAATGCTTAATGTAATACGTAAAATTTAAACTAGATAAGTTTCTTAAGGTTAAGTCCAGTAAGTAAGTATGAAAATTATAAAGCAGGCTAAGTTTTTTTTTTAAGTAAATACCTTACGTTATATTTGTGAATGTGAGTCGTGTTAAACATTTAAACAGCAATATTTTAAATTTAGTTCCATTGATTATTTTAACTTTCAAAATTCGTTTATAGCGATCAATTTAAAATAAATATATATGTTTACTGAGGCAGACCCAGCCGGCGCAAAAAGATAAAGCTTTGTGATATGTATAATATTTTTATGATTAAAATTATTTATCAGGGGGCAGAGTATGAGAAAGACAAGAGAGAGGCTGCAGTAGAGAATTGTATATTTTTAAAAATCCACTTTCGCATTTAAACCTGTTCCATATTTGTATGTAGCATACTGACTGGAAGCAATGCAGATAACATACAAGCAAAGGTTGAATAAAATATAGAGGCATGAGATTATGGATAATCTTTGTTGTCAATGCAATCTCATATCGTCATAACAATTGGAAAGAAAAAGAACATCTTAACAGCGTCGCAACTTACATAAAATTATTACTATTATTTTTATTATTTCCTTTTATTTCTGTTGTATACATATTTCCCCCTGGGTCTTAAGCAGAAATCTACGGTCATAAACGGCTTCATAATATTTCCACTTACCGTTTTTTATAAAAAAAACCCCAAAAAACTAAGCAACAAGCTAAGATTACACACATTTTGCATAGATAAAGCTCTTCGTAATGTGTAATCTGTACTTGAGGGTACAATTTTTTGTATTTCTTTAAGGCATGGTCTACCAGAAATCTCTTCAAAATAGTCAGACACTTTTCCAAGCAATCTCAGATCCAACTACAAGTGAAATTACTGTTGTTCTCATGTGCCACATCTTTTTTTTAGATTTCCACTTCAAGATCCTTGTATTTTGATAGATTTTTGAAGATCTACAGAAATACGTTACAATATTCTTCTTCTTATTTTTTTTTATTTTCTTTGATTTCTGGCGTTTACACATTTTTTTCCGGATCCCGCCCAGGGACCTAAGGTTAGAAATGGCATCATGACACTTTCCACTGAAAAAAAAAAAAAAAAAAATTACATAGATAAATCCCTTCGTAAAGTGTGGGCTGTAGTTGTCATGCATGGACTTCCAGAAATCCCTTCAGTTAGTCTACTGCAATCTTTTCCAACCAATCCTAGGGCTCCAAATACAACAGGGGTTGTTGATGTTCCCATATGCCACATTTTCGAGATTTCTATTTCAAGGTCCTTGTATTTTGACAGCTTTTTGAATATCTTCAAAGATAAATTGCAGTCAGCAGGGACTGCCATATCGATAAGGAGGCACCGTTTTTGTTTGTGGTCTTTAATAACAATATCTGGGCGGTTGGCCTTGATTGTTCTGTCAGTGTGTATTGTGTATTATTATTATTGTTATTATTATTCATAAAAATGGTTACGTAACTCTTCCAATGATCTTCGACACCAAGAGAAGAAGGCGCTTTAAGAAAAAAAAAAAGAAAAGTGACAGTTATTTAACAATATTTCGACATGATGTCTGTCTTCTTCCAAATGTGTTTAAAAATTGTATAAAAATATTATTAAAACATACAAAAGTTACAATATTTGTACAAATGTAGCTTATCTTGAGAAAATCATTTATACTGATGAAAACGCGACAAAATTAATGTAACACATCTGAATCTTGAGTACTATGATGGTAATCACGCTCATCTTGAAATTTTCCGTTAATTGATTACTAAGAGGAATTAATCAAAAAGATTAATTTAATAAAATGAACGTCTGTAAATTTTGTTTATTATCCTATTATAAGTGTGCTTGTCTTTGCCTTTGTTCGTTCGCACGACCATTACAAATTGTTTCTAGTTGAAGAAAGTAAGTAAGAAGTCTTTCACGTCTCCCGCCAATACCTCATAAATAATGGATTCTTCTGTTTTGATTGCGCGAAAAAAACAAAATAAATATCAGTGACGCTACTTGGTTACAGTGATAAATGAATGAAGGAAAGAAAGAAAAGAAGAATGGAAGTGTATAACGGCTGTTTCAGTAAAAAGGAAAAAAAAAGTTGATTATTTCTAATCTTTTCATTTGTACCCCCTTAGCCTATTTTTAAGCTGAAATATTTAACAGTACGACAGGGGAATTTCTACGGTTATTTTATTTTGTGTGAACACTTGGGAAAACCTCTCCCCCATACCAGGCAGTAATAACTAAAAAGTCGTCATTTTTTTTTTTTTTTTGCAATCCACTGGACAATAGATATATTGTTTCATTAAATTTTTACGCTTTAACCTTTTCTATTACATTTTCTTGGAAACAATTTTCCTTGTATCTTTTTATAATTGTGCTTGTCCCTTCTTTCGTTTGTTCGCACGACGCTTGCGTCCTGCCAATATATAATAAATAATAGATTATTCCGTTTTGATCGCGTGGAAAGAGAGGAAGAGACGCTATTCAGTAAGAAAATGAAAGAAAAAAGAAAGAAAGAAAGAAAGAAAGAAAGAAAAAAGAAAGAAATGAAATGAAAAAAGTTGTCAATTTCAAATCTTTTCATTTATACCTCCTTAGCTTATTTTTAAGCTCAAATATTTAACAGTACGACAGGGGAATTTCTACGGTTATTTTATTTTGGGTGAACACTTGGACAAACCACTCCCCCATACCTACCAACCAGGCAGTAATAACTAAAAAGTCGTCAATTTCTTCTTTGTAATCTAATGGACAGTAGATATATTGTTTCATTAGATTTTTACTCTTTAACTTTTTCTATTAGATTTTCTTGGAAACAATTTTCGTCGCATTTTATTATAATTGTGCTTGTCCCTTCCTGCGTTAGCTCGCACGACCTTTGTGTCCTGCCAATACCTAATAAATAATGGACTATTTCGTTTTGATCGCGTGGAAAAGACGCTATTATGTTTCAGTGGAAAAAATGAAAGAAAAAAGAAAGAAATGAAATGAAATGAAAAAAGTTGTCAATTTCAAATCTTTTCATTTGTACCCCCTTACTTCTTAAAATAACGAACAGCATTCATATTTATGATTGTAAATGCAATATTTTGTTAAAGTTGTTAAGCGCAAATATTTAACGTCGCGATAGTGGAATTTGTACAGATATTTTATTGTCGAAGAACACACCATGAGCTTACTCAATTATTAACTACAGAATTACGATTAAAATACAAATAGGAAAACCGAGAAATTTTCACTACTCATTTTAGTTATTATTATTATTATTATTATTATTGATATTGTTGTTGTTGTTTTTATATTATTATTATTATTATTAAGCCGAATAAAAAGAATCAAATACTACAGAGGAAATAAATAAATAAATAAATAATAATAATAATAATAATAATAATAAGAGAGTAGAAATAATAAAAAGGGAAAAACTATTCATCTGTCTCCTACGAAGTTCTGAAAAGAAGTCCGGTTCTTAGACAGTAACAGAAAGATTGGTATCTGGTCGGTGCGTGGGAAAGTGGCCTGGCTATCACCTTCATTCCCAGCGAGACATCACCGACCGTTTGCTGGTTGAAACCGACCTCTTCTCGCGTAAACTTCCCTTCCTGCTGTCAATCTCTTGAACACTAACCGTCCATCATAGCGATCTTACTCCACAGGACATTTGAGACGTGCCATAATCCTGAACTTACAGGCGCCTCTTACCCTTCACATCTGAACTCTTTGCTTGCACATTTCTTTACCATTATTATATGAATATTCACGCCAGTGGTATCTGGGGGTGCGGTGGATTGACGGTAAACAGAGCGGAAAGTGGAATCGACGAGCCGAGTTCAAATTTCAACCAAGTCTTTTGTAAAGGTGAAAGGTGTTAATCCATTTCCATCCATCCCTAACAGTTATGGGTTAAATAGCATAGTAGACTGTGCTCTCTAGAAGATTGATTACTAACAGAAACAATGAATCTTGGATTTAAATATCCCAATCCTTGGATGCATCATAAACATTAAGAAAGTAGAAACAGTTGTTTGGTTGAATTCTTTTATTTAAGAGTTATCGACCCTTTGGAGAATATTTAAAGTCAGAAAATACTTTTACGTTTTTAAAAAGGTTTTCTTTTACATTTCTTTTGAAGATAATGTTATATTGATATAAGTTTTAATAATTAGCTGGGAAGGAAATGGATTTAGTAAATACTAAACACTTCAAATAACACATTTTATGCGTCAGGTAAGAAAGAAGGAAATTGCACATAGGCTGTGCTTCGTGTAGTTTTGCGCAACACTGCAAATTGTTAAAAAATCAAAACATTAACTTGAAAACACAAATTTCTTCTTAAGTCGCCTCGGCAGATTGAGACTTTCAATTGGTTGACATGTATGGCGCCAAACCCGTTCAGAAATATCCAAACTGTCAGCATTACCGATAAATCTTTTTATGATCAATGATTTAAAAATTTTTATCGGCGAATAAAGCCTGTGCATCTAGGTAAAGACCGTCCTTGTGAAGTGACGCTATACATTCACAAACAAAGAACTCCACAAGATAACAGAAACCACACACTTGAGGACTGCCAATAACAGCAACAACAAAAACGGATAGCACGTCTATCTCGAAGAAAAAAATAACGACATAATCATGAGCTTACTCAATTATTAACTACAGAATTACGGTTGAGCTTGAGCCAATCTGACAGACGACTGTGTCTAAAACAGCCAGTGATTATTAAACTCGTTAGATAATATTACTGACTTCCTTCGCTAAATGTTGCATGGCTCATTGGCGAATGTGATCTTGGTGACAACATCGATTTTGTCTTTCCACTCGATCAAAACGGAATAGTCCATTATTTGTGAGGATTTGGCTGGGTGTAGCAGTCGTGCGAACTAAGTAACAAACGAAGGGGTGGACAAGAAAAATTATTATATGTTGATGATTATTAAAGTTAGAAAGTCGATTTTGATTAAGATTTTAACTCGATTATTCCTAACAACTTCAAATAAAAGATAAAGAAGAAAGCCGGCATAAATAGTGGAAATAGCTAAAATATTCACTGGAATTGATCAACCAATAATTTAAACTGTTTTAATGGAAAGATTTCTTAAACTTCAACCGAAAGTAGCACTGGTCATCGGTCAATGATTGTCAAATATGTCCGTATAAGGAAAAGGCTAATATTATCATTATCATTATCATATTAATGTTCTGTTAGTTTGCAATAATGCTATCGTCTGGATGGTTTCAATTATTATTATTATTATTCCTGCTTTCTCTTTGCTGGTAATATTGCAATTTAATCATTTTTAGTGTTAGTGTTAAATAATAGTTTAACAGACTATTAATTTTAGTCGGAATAGTATCTCTGCTCGGATTTCCTGAGGTTGGGGCCAGATGGAAAACAAAACAAGGAAGTCGATTTTGATTGGTTGAACGAGATTGAGAATAATAGAGAAAGGGTTTCCAGCGAGTTGTTCCTGAACCGTCAACCAATGCAGCCATGTTTTCTTTCGTGTCTGAAATGGCTCCCTATTGGAGGGAGAACGACCCCACTGGATAGTTAGAAGTCTAAACTTCGACGTGATTAATAAGATAGTTAATTAAAATTCCATTTGTTGAAATACTTTTTTTATCTCTGGACTCACAACAACTAGCGGTCACCGGCCGGGAGAAAACGAGAGACAGACGATACAACATATGAGTGAATCGAAGTTGTCGCCAAAACCACATCCGCCAAGGAGCCATGCAACATTTAGCGAAGGAAGTCAGTACTATTATCTAATGAGTTTAATAATCACTGGCTGTTTCAGACATAGTCGTCTGTCAGATTGGGTCAAGCTCAACCATTATTCTTCTGTTGCCAGTTTAAATAGGTGCCTTCTTTTCAAAAATCAACATTTTAATCCTTAACTATAATTTAAACTATAGATATGAACTATCATTTAAATAAAACACGTTCCATACTATCCAAGTTTTTTTCTTCTCTAGAAATAAAGCGTTGTGTACCTGTGTCTATCCGCCCGTCTGCTTTTCTATCTCGGCGTATCATAAACAACCTGAAGTAGCAGGTAGAAACGACGGTAGGTACACTAGATTGAAAAATAAATAAAGAACTCATTTGAAGTTAAATTTAAATATCGAAAAGAGTGAAATGTTTAAAAACAATCCGTTATTAAGGTTTAACTTTAATTTCGTTATTTGTCGCAACTGCAATTCATATCGTATATTTAAACCGTAATTATAACTTAAGTGGGACACGGTACGTTACATATATGGTTTTATTTTTTATTCTAGAACGCTGACTGTGACTTATTTGAAATATTACATAGTTCGGCTTCCTTAATGTCGGTTACGTGTGACTTTATGTGAAGAGATCATGAAGAATGGTTATTTTGAAAGGAATTAAAAATTGCGCGCAAAATAAATGTAAACAAATAACGAAGGGTTGCGTATATGAAGAAAGATTATGTCGAATTAAGGTGACGAATAAAAATAAAATAATTTGAGTATTTCTAAATTCTTATAACTTGAAGGTTAATGGCCGAATGCCCAAAAGCCATAGCAGTAGCGAGCTTAAAATCGGTCCGAAGGGTTGCTTCTAGGTGGGTGCGATATAAAGAAAATATGCATTTGATTAAGATTGGTCACATATAGCAAAATATATGCGTCATTTTAGTTCATACCGTCCTAGCTTAAACGACGCCTAATTTTTTTCCTTATAATTAAACTATTACTATTAACTATGATTTTGTAAAGTTAAGAATACAATGAAATTTTTGGAAAGTGAAAGCGTCAAAGAAATTATGTTGAACGGTAACGATATTTGGAAAGTTGTAGGCGTCAGTTTAAACTATACACACTTGACGTCTGTTTAAATGACGTTTTCTTTTTTTCCATATATCTAAATTATAGTTATAAACTATAATTTTGGTACGTGAAGACTTCACTGAAATATGTAGGCGAATTTTCCAGTTTTCATCGGAAATCAAGAAAAACTTTATGCAAAGCTCACGAAATTGTTTTATATGAACTGACTCATCATTTTTCAAGTTATGTTAACTTTAATAATCATCAACATATAATAATTTTTCTTGTCCATCCCTTCGTTTGTTACTTTGTTCGCACGATTGTTACACCCAGCCAAATGCTCATAAATAATGGATTATTCCATTTTGATCGAGTGGAAAGACAAAATCCCTATCAGAGATGCTATTTGGCAAAAAAAGTAATAAAAGAAGAAATATTTAACGTCCCCAGCTAATACCCAATAAATAATGAGCTATCGTGTTTAGATCGTACGAGAAGATAAGACACACTTCAAAAGCGTTACTTGGTTTAGTATGAAAGAAAGAAGGAAATATAAAAGTGTTTAATATCTGCTTCACTGAAATGGTAAAAGTTGACAATTTCAATTTTTTGCACCTCTATATTTCTTAAAATAACGACTAACTTATGATAGTTATTGCAATAAGTTGATAAGCTCAAATATTTAACGATGCAATAGAGGAATTTCTTCGAGTATTTTGATGTCATAGAACTCCCATGAGCTTATTCAACCATTACTTAATTAGTATTTATCAGAAAATTAAATCAGGAAAATGGTGAAATATTCACAGGTTAAAAATATTTACATTGTTCGGAGTGTTGTCCTCATCTTCGTTGTCATATTCACAACGTTTCAGCCGTTGTACGCTCTGGCCTTCTTCAGGTGATTGGAATTTCGAACCGAACACGTAGTATATACGTTACAATACCTCGCCTCAGAAATATAGACAGATATGGGTTAAAACAAGTTAACTATAATTTTGTAAAGTGAATGTTTCACTTACATATGTTTTAGAATTGTCATCTTTTTCGCAAGAAATCATAAAAATAAGATATTTATAGTCTGTCTATATTTCTGAGATGGTATGATGTACATTATTCATATTATTCGGACTATTGTCCTCATCTTTGTCGCCATATTTATCATAAAGTTTTCGGCCGTTGTACGCTCCGGCCTTCTTCAGTTCGAAATTCCAACCACCTGAAGAATGCCGGAGCGTACAACGGCCGAAACGTTGTGATAAATATGGCGACAAAGATGAGGACAATAGTCCGAATAATGTAAATAATGTAAGATATTTAAGTTCAAATATTTTTTTGGTAAAAAAATAGGCGTCAGTTTAAACTCACTTCAGTTTAAACATGCTCTAATGAGTATCTTATTTCAATTTTGGCAACATTTCGTTTTCTTTATTTTCTTCCTAATTTGGTGTTTCTATTTCTGTTTTGAAATCAATCGCCATCTTCTGTTGGCTTGAACTTCGTCCATTTTTTTTTATCTTTTCCGCACCCCCCACACTACTATACACAGTCTTTTTCTCTCAGTTTCATTTCACTCACTCTCTGTAACCCCTGCGTTCTAGTGGCACTCCCGACTTGCTTATGGTGAAATGATAAAAAAAAAAAATTCTAGCCCCTGAATCCTGAACATTAATGATTATTTACCAATTCCATTCAACAGTGACCGCTTCTTTATTTCACTTTCTTCTAAATTTCCACGTCTTTTTGAAAAAAAAAAAAAAAACAAACCAAAAAAAACAGCATCTATTTCTTTCTCATTTAATTATTTTTCCGTTTGAATTTTTGTCACCATTTTCCTCTTCTGTATATTCATTCAAATTCTCACTTACGTTCGTCTCCATCGTTCAAGTCTTCTCCTTTCTCGACTTTATCCTCGTTTCTTCCTACTGTTTCAGTGCGTATCTCTGCCCCCCACAGACCTCACATGACTCTCATCTGGCATTCTGATGACGCCTGCAGTATTCAATGATTGAGCCTTTCCCCCATTCCTCTTGTCTATCCGCGTTATCTTCAACCTATCGGC